>OZ022252.1:11364186-11389186 GCA_963978915.1 Caenorhabditis parvicauda
CTGAGCTCGACAGCAGGAACTATAATCTATAGCTGGTGAGAGAGAGAGAGAGAGAGAGAGAGAGAGAGAGAGAGAGAGAGAGAGAGAGAGAGGGAGAGAGAGAGAGAGAGAGAGAGAGGGAGAGAGAGGGAGAGAGAGGGAGAGAGAGAGGGAGAGAGAGAGGGAGAGAGAGAGAGCTGGAGAACGAGAGAGCGCGAAGGAATGAGAGAACGAGAGGGTGAAACCACGATCCTGAGAGAGAGAGAATCAGACAACGATACAAATTCCAGCCCAGAAGTAGTCCAGAACCTTCCCTACGGCGAGAAAGCTGACATATGGTCTCTCGGATGTTGTATCTACGAGCTCTGTGCTCTACAACCAGCGTTCAATTCGAACAACATGCTCGCACTCGCAACTCAGATCGTAGAAGCACAATACGAACCTCTTGAAGAGTTCTGGAACCCAACCCTTGTGGGCGTGGTCTCCAGTTGTCTCACTTCTGACCCCGCGGGTTAGTGAAACGACGCTCCACCTTACAGAATGATCTTCAGATCGCGTTGACGTCACTGGTCTATCCAGCTTGATCTCGATTCAACTCCTCGAACACCTTGATGGAATGACTCGTGAACAAGCATCCAAAAGACCGGTTGACGACCCTCCTTCACTCAACTCATCCATGCTCGAGTCTGGAAGTACAGAACGCCTTGTTGTAGATAACAGACTCCCGAAGATCAAAGCATCGACTAGTACGTTCATCTCCCCTCGGATTAAGTAGAGAACTTTAGGAAGGAACATCTCTCTATCCGCAGGAGATAACACCCACGGAAGGTTCATGGGTACCAGCTGCTCCTTGCCGAGGATCAACGGGAACGTCAATCCCCGAAGACCCCAGAAGTCGGCTGTGGAGTCTCCTATCAGAAGCACCTCGTCCAGTGACTTTAAACTATTGAAACCTGCTGATGGAGTGTCCGTGAGGTAAGACAATTCGTGCCATCAATTTGTATTCCTCCTTCCTCATCTTTTCCATTTGTATTGTGGGTTTAATTACCCTAGTTTGAGGCGATTCATAAATCGGATTAACTCGTTTATTTATCATCTTGCACTGCCACCATAGACAGAACCAGTGACCTGACTTGTCTGTGGTGGTAGAGAGCAAGATGATCAATAAATGATTCATCCCGATCAATTAACCACCTCAAATCAGGGTAACTAAACCCACAATCCAAATGAGAAAGATGAGGAGAAACATCAGCTATCTTGATAACTGGGAATGAATTCAGTTTCAATGTCTGTAAGCCAGAGGTCAATGCGAAGTGTCGTGGACTTGCCGCGAGTTTCGCCGATCTACCGCGCCGTTGTCGTCTGTTCTCTCTGCGTCTCTCAGTTTTCACTACAGGCGAGAGGTGCGAGTGCCTAAACCAGCGACGGGTCGGCAAGAGTCTCTATTGACCTCCGCCCCTTTTTTGTAAATAGTTGGATTAAATCCCAGTTACCAAGGTAGCTAATCAATCTGACCTGTCCACTGTGACAGTGTCTGATCTAATTTTTGGATTCTTTCCCTCGGGGTATCCGGGGGCACAATTGTTCTTCAGGACCGCTTCACTCACCAAGATTCAAGACCCAGTGTTACTGATTCTCAAGCAGATTCATCGTATTCTGATCGTCACTGATAGAGTTTCATCATGCGGTGTCAACCATCAACGTCGTCTGGTCGAGATGTTTAAGAAGCGAGTCATGGGAAGCGAATGTTCGACTGAGAAGATGAAGAGTCATTTAAGAAAGGTTTTTGCGGTGGGTGGTCCGAATCCTTATGGAGAGTAATTCCAGCTCGCTTCTGAATCTCAAGAAGTGATCGATGTCGACTTGGGCTTCAGCGATTTCCGACCAGCTCTGGCTTCTCTTCACAATAGCTCTTCTGACTACCTTGGTAAGATAAATTATGAATCCTTTCTAATAATACTATTCTAGACAAAAGAATCTCCCAGATCACCTACGAACAACTCAGCGCGTGCATCAGTCATCTGTTCAACGAGTGTAGCTATAAATGTTGACCTTACCGTAGCTACGGTTACTACAAATAATGATAGACTTTATTCCAACCAATCTAGGCCACTCGGGACAACATGGGCAGGGGAAAAACAACACGAAAAATTAACAGCAAAGTGGGGGAAAGTGGGCGTGTCGTGTGTTGCACACAAAAAACATTGATTGACGCGAAAGTGCACACGAAACACAACGAGTCGAAACAGAAGCACACCGGTGTGGAGAAGGGAAAACATTTTAGGGGCAGGTAATAAGCGACATTTTAACAGTTTGGTGGGATATAAAGAGAAGGTATTCAAGTGATAAATTGTCTAATTTATGTAAAGGGAGAGAGCTGTAACGCTTAGTCTGAACGTTCCTTGCTCATTCCGAATGCCTTGTGGAAGAGCTCTGTGTATTCAACGTAGAGGTCGTTGATGGTCGACGCAACAAGGTCTTGTGGTCTCGTCATGTTGTTCAATCCGAGTGCCAGACGCTCGAGAACCGTCTGAAATTTTCGTTTGCAGAACAAAAAGTATATACCGCTAAATTACAATTTTGACGGAGTCCGAAACTTTTCTGGAACTTTGAAAGTCAATCTTATACAAAAACGTCAAAAACAATTGTTTTTTTTTTTTGGAATTTCTGGCTACTTTTCAATATCGGAACGGTTTTTGGTCCATTTTGAATCAATTTTATCATTTATGGATACGAAATCTCACTTGTTTCGATCACTTCTCATGGAACTTTTAAAAACGAAAAAAAGAAAAAATATACGCAAAACGGAAAAATTCTTCCGAATATCAAATTTCAAAAATAAAACTAAACTCACCACAAAGTCTTTGAGGGCATACCACATCTGGGACACTGGCAGATCGTTGACAGTCAACAACAGTTTTCTCGACCCGTGAGTGTAGAAGTCGATTGCAAAGGCGTTGAAGAGAATCTGAATAAGGAAACATTGTCAATTAAAAAACTGAAATGGCAAATTTTGCCGAAAATAGCCTTTTAGCTTTAAAAAATACTAATTATTGTGCATAATTTGGAATCGTGAAATTTCAAAATTTTCAATGAATACAATACGAAAAATGAATTTTTCTGATTTCAGACGATGAGTTTCCGTTCGAATTTGAAAATTGAACATGTGAAAATGAACCGAAACTGATAATGTTCAGTTTTCACAATTAAGTTTTACAAAATCGGTAAAATTCATCTTTTTAGACTAGATGACGGTAGAATTGACACTTTGCTGGTTTTACGTTCAAACATGGACCGAGAATGAAAATTTTCTGAGGTTTCCAAAAAATTCGTGTAGTAATCGACAATCCATACCTTTCTTCCACGGTGATCTTTACGGTCGAGTTTCACCACAGGCAAGAATCCATCATCGTGCGAGTATCCGTTGAAGAATGGTGGGATGAAGACGTCATCAGTGATGTTCACACTGTCAGCGTCGTATGTTCCACCGAGGGTGTAGTTCGACTCCAGGAGCTCTCCGTCTTCAGACACTCCAGCCAGGAACTTCTTGTAGAGTCCTTCGACCGTCGTGTTGAACTCTTTCATTACCTTAATGGGTTTCGTTGATTGGAATATAGGTTGTACACCACGAAATTTTCGTTCTAGCGAAACCTTTGAAAAAAAAACGATTGTATTCCAAATTTGGCAAAACCATTAAACGTTTAGATTAAAAAAATCTTTCGATTATAACAAAAACGTACTAATGATCGAATTGAAAATTTTCTAAAACTTCGATGAGATTCGTAACCAAATGAATTTGCAGAGACATCGACAAATTTTCATGTTTCAGATTTTAAATTTAATTTCTTCATAAAAAAATTTCAGTCCACCTCCAATTTATATAATCAAGACTTCTTGAAATAATTACCAATATCGAAAATAAATAAACTTTGATCAGTAAAAAAAAGATCAATCCAAATAAAAATTACCGTCTCAACTTCCTCCGGCAGTCCATCAAGTGTAATCTGATAGTTCTGAGCTTTGCCTTCCTTGACGTCGTGGTTTGGTGAGAGTCGAATCTCGGTGAACAGATGAGCCAACACTGACAGAATCTGTTTCTTGGCGACTTCTGGCTGATCGGCGTATTTCTGAATTTATGAATGTTCGTGTTCTCATTCATTTAGATTCGAGAATCATGCAATAAAGCACCGAATTCTACTAATACTCACTCTCAAGAGCTGATGAAGTGTTCCCTTCTGGAGCAGGTAGATGAATCCGAGGGTTCCTCCTTCGTGTTCAACCATGTACATGGCCATGTCGGCTAGCTTGCTCGCTGCACACTGGAATTTTCGATTTTATTTCTTAGAAATTGGATAAAATATGTACTAGTAACACATACTGACGGCAGCATACAACACCTTCAAAGTCAGTGAAATTAACTAGGAACTGCGGTATGTAAAACTTCCTAGGGATTTTGATATGTTAAAAAAATCAGTGCTTAAAGGTCATGTCAAAACGGGTACTCTTCATACGTTATCGGACGTAAGTATACGACCCCACTTTTGTGCATAACTCAATGCAGTGTCGTATATCCTTCCTCATTCTATTGCCATCGTCTCCAAGTGAAAAAATCCCAATATATGTAAAACTGTATCAGAGCATGCTCAAAAATGCTCTCACTGTAAAGCTATTTTCACAATCTAATACATTTTTGGGAGACTGGAACAAAAACATACGTTAGGTGTGATCAACTGCAAGTGTCGCAGGACCTGGCAGGAGAAGGCTGTGTACAGTCTAAGCTGCTTCTGGAGTGCACCAGACTCGGCTTCACTTCTGGTGAACAGAGAGAACGAGTGACCCAGAAGTGAGTAGACGTTCTTCGCGCGCTGTTTGATCGTGCTGATGGGCTCGCCTTCATTGTTGAGGACATCCTTCTGATGCACATAGGCAAGCATTCGGAGAAGGAAGACCGTCGTATATGGCAAATTTCCGTGCAGGGAAGACAGCGAAGCGGTCAGGAGACGACGGATTTTGCTGGAAGCAAGGATTAATACTTTTTGGTGAATTTTATAAAGAATTCACTCTCTTCCTGGTAACTTTGTTCTTTTAGGGCATTTCTGATTGATTTTCATTTTAAAGAAACGAACCTAGTCGGTACACTCAGGAAGATGACGTTACCAGAGTGGTCGAAACCTCTACGTCCAGCACGACCAATCATCTGACGGTACATCAATGGGGTCAGTTGTGGTGTGTCGACTCCCATCAGGACAGACTTACAAGGCATGTTGACTCCGAGCGATAGTGTGGCTGTTGAGAAGACGATAGCCAGGTATCCTGAAGAATAGTGTACGGAAGAGAGAGAGAGAGAGAGAGAGAGAGAGAGAGAGAGAGAGAGAGAGAGAGAGAGAGAGAGAGTGATAGAGAGAGAGAGAGAGAGAGAGAGAGAGAGAGAGAGAGAGAGAGGGAGAAAAGGGACGAAAGGGACGAAAGAGGAAAATAAAAACTGAGTTAAATAAAACTGCAAAATATAGATTAATTCGAAAACGTGTATGGGAAGATTCGAATTCAAATCAAATTTTCTGATCAAAATCATGTTTGACATAGTAAATTGATTTAAATTAGTTCAGAATATGTTCGGAACTAACTTTGAAATACGCTTTTTTAAAAGCTAGTTTCTATTGTTTCAACTTCAATTCTAGTTTCTCAGAATGGTAGGGAGAGAGGGAAACAAAATTACCCTGACGGAAGAGCGATTCGACAGCTCCACGCTCTTTTCCATTGAGCCCATCGTGATGGAACGCGATTCCACGTTCGAAGAGTCGGAGCAACAGGCTGGAGCTCTCACGTGTCTTGGCCAACTTGGTTAGTTGTTGCAAGACTCCTTCGATCAGAGCCGGGTCACCACCCTTGCGACCACGCAGACGGAACCTAGACAGCGCGTTGGCCAGTTTCGCCTTTCGCATTGCCAGTAAGTCTTCGGCATCATCGTCATCACGTCCCTTATTCTTATCCTTTGCTTCATCCTGAAATGATGGAATCGTTTAGTAATCGCAGACCCGTGACAGGCATCTTTCTGGTACTTTTTTCGTAATGTTGAGTAGGGTTAGTCATAAACTGGACACAATTTAAATTGGAAAAAATTTAGAATCACATTTTAATAAACATTTGGTTATTCAATTTATTCTCATCCATAAATTTTAGTCACCATCTTCAAAACACTTCAAAAAAAAGCAGATGACGAAAAACTAATGACCGACCATCTTGAAAGGAAACATTATTGCATTTTGGAAGGAAACACTATTGCATTTTGAAAGGAAACATTATAATTCTGAACCCTATCAATTCTATGACTACCCCGAGTCAACATGTTTCCGAAAGAAATAGCACTCACATCATTCGTCGCCCTCTTCTTCTCATTCGCGTCTCTCTTTCTCTTCATCAATTTCAGAATCTTATCCTCGTCCTTGATCTCGTACTTCTGCTTGAACTCGTCGGTATCCATGAAGGCACGTTCACGATTCTCCAAGTCCGTGGCGACTGTGATAGCAAGACGCTCGCAAATGTGACGGTAGTCGTTGAAGCAGATGGCGGGAAGAAGGGCTTCCTCGCGCATCGTTCTGACAACATTCACAATGTTGTTGGCGGCTACTTCTCCCTGAAAGTTACATTTGAGTGTGAAACGTCTCTCGCAATGTAGAAAGTAAGGAAAAAGAAACTTTCCGAATCATTAAACTTTCAATTTCTTAGTTTATCTACATTCTTTTCTCTCGACAAAAATTGTTCAATAGACCTTTCTCATTCTTATATCAAGAGGTAAATTAATGTTGGCAGCAGATTTCATGATTTTCGAAACATAGGAACTAATTGTTTTGCTCAAACTTCAAGTTACAAATCACACGGAACATGAACCCATTATAGATCGCAGGTTCATTAAACCAGACATTTCGAAGCCAAATTTTCGACACGAAGAAAATCTCACCAGGTTGAATGGAAGTGAACGGTAGTCTAGCTGTTTCTGCACCGGGGTCGACAGAATCTTGAGGATCTTCTCCGACTTGGCGTGGTCGTTGTTGAGCCAATCGAGGAAACGCTCCTTGAGCACATTCTCGAGTCGACGCAAGTCGGTTCTGTTGATCCAGAAAATGTTCTGACCTCCTTTGAGTCCGAAGAAGGTTCTTGGTTCGTACTCTTTTCTGGAAATTGAGAATGTGGTCATGTTTGAGACAAGAACTCTACTCAAGAAAATCAAAACTTATGAGAAAAGGCTTTTTTTCATATTCTCCGAAGCGACACGGTCATGCGTTTCCTACCCAAGATGTGAGTCAAATATTTGTAACTGTACTTCTTCCAAACAAAAAACTCACTTGGTTTTGTCGCACACCTTCGACATGGTGATGTAGAGGTGAAGAATCTGACGAGCCGTCAATTGCAAATCTTTGGGGATCGAGAACAGGCGAAGCTTTTCTGGCATGAACACTCCATATGGCATCAATGGGGTGATCAGCTCGTCTTCATCGTCACTGTCCGCTTCTTCAGCGATCTTCTTCTTTTCTTCTAAAACGGTTTGATTTTATCGTCATCTGACTGTTCAATTGCTCTTAGCTTCAGTTTATGGAGTCCACTGTTGATTTTTTTTTTTCACAGTGTTGAGTTTTTACTGAGTACTTAACATGAGAAATCTACTCTAGTATAAATACGCTATTTGGTCACAAACTGCGTACGCGGTCCGTTCTCAGCTCATAGACGTCGGATCGGAGCAGGCTCAACGCTAATCGGAAGCTCAGTTGCGGACGACGGTGCCCGTCAAGTTTCGTCCTGATCGGACCGCGCGTTGCTGCGCGGTAACCATTTATGCTGTTTTTTATGGCCAAAACCAATTCGTAGTATCTGTTCTTATAGTATTTATTGGTTCAATTACCCAAGTTTGAGGTAAAAGAGTGCCAGTGACGGGTCGAGCAGTGATATGCATTAAACGCACTGATACTATCGGTTCGATTACCCAAGTATGCGGTACACTGCTTCGAACTGACGAGAGCAAGTATCGTCATCATTTTCCCAAGTGGGTACGCTATGTACATTACAGACGCAAAAAGTGCCTGGGGTAGGTCAAGCAGTGATATCTATTCCACACACGACTCTAACAAGTTGGTTCAATTACCCAAGTTTGAGGTGAGCCGCTGCACAAAAGAGTGTCAATGGAGGGTCGAGCAGTGATATCCATTTTTTACTCCGTTAAATCAGTTCGGTTACCCAAGTTCATGCTATTGCGACTGAGCGGTCCAGTGGTTCTAAACTTGAAACTCTGGAATGAAAGAAAACAATGAAGTTTTCCCGTGAATCTTAAATTATTACTGTCACAGTATGCCATGCGGGTCTTACTGTCAGGCTGTGCCCTGCGGTTATTACTGTCAGGCTATGACCTGTGGCTACTACTGTCACGCTTAGCGCTGAGGCTCCTACTGTCAGTTTATGTCCGCGACTACTACTGTCAGGTTATTCCATGCGGCTATCATTGTCACGCTGTGCCCTGCGGTTTTTACTGTCAGGCTTAGCGTTGTGGCTATTACTGTCAGACTATGCCGTGCGGCTCTTACTGTCAGCTTACTTCTTTTGGCTACTGCTGTGAGGTTATTCCATGCTGCGGTTGTTACTGTCAGGTTATGCTCTGTGGCTGATCCTGTCACGCTTAGCGCTCTGGATTGAACTTCCCCCTGGATTGAACGCTCTGGATTGAACGCTTAGCGCTGGATTGATTAGCGCTCTGGATTGAAAAAAAATGAAGTTTATAATGAAGTCACAGTATGCCATGCGGGTCTTACTGTCAGCTTATGTCCTGCGACTATATCTGTCAGGTTATTCCATTCTGCGGCTCTTACTGTCAGGCTGTGCCCTGCGGTTATTACTGTCAGGCTATGACCTGTGGCTAATACTGTCACGCTTAGCGCTGCGCCTATCATTATCAGGCTGTGCCCTGCGGTTATTACTGTCCTGCAACTACTGCTGTTTATGCCCTGTGGCTATTACTGTCAGGCTTGGCTCTGGGGCTCTTACTGTCAGCTTATGTCCTGCGACTACTGCTTTTAGGTTATTCCATGCTGCGGCTATCTCTGTCAGGCTATGCCCTGCGGTTATTTCTGTCAGGCTACGCCCTGTGGCTATTAATGTTATGTTTAGCGCTGGAGCTTATACTGCCAATTTATGTCCTGTTGATATCACTGTGAGGCTATGACCTGCAGCTATTACTGTCACGCTTAGCACTGAGGCTCCTACTGTCAGCTATGTCTGCAACTACTGCTGTCAGGTTATTTCATGCGGTTATCATTGTCAGACTGTGCCCTGCGGTTGTCAGGCTTAGCGCTGCGGCTATTACTGTCAGACTATGCCGTGCGGCTCTTACTGTCAGGCTTGGCTCTGGGGCTCTTACTGTCAGCTTATGTCCTGCGACTACTGCTTTTAGGTTATTCCATGCTGCGGCTATCTCTGTCAGGCTATGCCCTGCGGTTATTTCTGTCAGGCTACGCCCTGTGGCTATTAATGTTATGTTTAGCGCTGGAGCTTATACTGCCAATTTATGTCCTGTTGATATCACTGTGAGGCTATGACCTGCAGCTATTACTGTCACGCTTAGCACTGAGGCTCCTACTGTCAGCTATGTCTGCAACTACTGCTGTCAGATTATTCCATGCGGCTATCATTGTCAGACCGTGCCCTGCGGTTGTCAGGCTTAGCGCTGCGGCTATTACTGTCAGACTATGCCGTGCGGCTGTTACTGTCAGCTTACTTCTTTTGTCTACTGCTGTGAGATTATTCTATGCTGCAGTTGTTACTGTCAGGCTATGCCCTGTGGCTGATACTAACACGATTAGCGCTGAGGCTCCTACTGTCAGTTTATGTCCGCAACTACTTCTGTCAGGTTATTCCATGCGGCTATCATTGTCACGCTGTGCCCTGCGGTTTTCACTGTCAGCTTATGTCTTTTGACTACTGCTGTCCAGTGGTCCAGTGGCTCTAAACTTGAAGCTCTGGAATGAAAAAAAATGACATTGTCTCAGAAATCTTAAGTTATTACTGTCGCACTATGTTATGCGGATCTTACTGTCAACTTATGCCCTGTGGCTAATACTGTCACGCTTAGCGCTGAGGCTCCTACTGTCAGCTTATGTCCGCAAATACTGCTGGCAGGTTATTCCATGCGTCTATCATTGTCAGGCTTAGCGGTGCGGTTATTACTGTCAGGCGATGCCTTGCGGCTCTTAGTGTCAGGCTTGGCTTTGAGGCTATTACTGTCAGCTTATGTACTTTGACTACTGCTGTGAGGTTGTTCCATTCTGCTGCTACTGCTGTCAGGCTGGGGCTCCTACTGTCAGGCTATGGCCTGCGGCAATCTCATATTCGCCGCTCATTTACAAGGGATCGGGCAACAGATTGGTGTTCACAAAATATTAATCAAACCTGCTGTCAACTTATTATTGATATACTAAAATTACATTAGTAAAATTTAAAAAAAAACAAAAATTACTACCGGCCCAAGAATTGCGTGGGAAACCGTGACCAAGGAAATTACATGGGGCGCGAAGCGCCCCAGTATTTGACTTGTATAGAGAATATTAGAAAACAGCTAGGCCTCACGAGAAATATTGAACGATTCATCAAAAATCGAATACGGTCACGAAGACAACCAATCGATAATCCCAATCTGATTCTCTAGTTACGATTCGGGAAATTAGTAAATCGCATCCCATCGCATCCCGTTTTTTTCAAACGTCTGTAACTTTTCTCGGAACAGCCCAAACACCTTGTATTTAGGCTTAGGTTGAACGTTAAGCTGATCCGAACCTAACCTAAGCCTAAAAAAGAGGTGTTCATGCGATGCGAAAAAAGTTATCGCATCCCATTTTTAAAAATGGGATGCGATGGGATGCGATTTACTAATTGCCTACGATTCCAGACCACACAAGACGAAAAGCATAGTTCATTTCACTGACCTGGTGTAGCATTCGGCTTTTCAATGTTGATAATCGACAGCTCCAATTCAGAGTATCGTTCGCCGTACATGATAAGGTCAACGTTGCGTTTTCCGGCCGACTTGGACTTTTCACTGCTGTCGAGCCACTGGTGCAACTTTGGTGCGTTACCGATGGTGGCAGACAAAGCGAGGAACGGGCATTGAATGAGCAGAAGAAGTTGCTCCCAGACGTGAGAGTCAGTTGAAGCACCAATCATGTGCACTTCATCAAAAATGACGTACTTGATGCGCGAGACAAACTTCTGGACTGCTGGAGTTCTTGACATCATAATTTCACCTAAGCAACTTGGGATTGTCACCAGAACCTGAAATAAGATTTTGAAGATGTTTTTCGCAGCGTTTCCACGAAAATCGACTTCAACGTTTGTCAAGCGGAATTTCGACCGTTTAGAGATAATTCAGACCATTTTAGAGCTGAATTTCTCCTCTTTTATCATAAATCTAATACAAATTTTGCCAAAATGGACTTTTCATCGTTTCCAAGCGAAAAACTCACACGACAGTTCATCGCATCCGTCTGGTACTCTTTGGTGAACACTCCGAAGAGTACTTTTCCTCTTTGCAATGACTTGTTACGGAAACGAGCGTAGAGAGAACCGCAGACCTGAAGAAATTACTTATGGGAAAATACAAAGGGGAATTTAGTTTCTCGATAACTTGTCAAAGTTACATCGTCCCGACCGCATTCATTTATTAAAAAATTATTTTTAGTTCGTTCGTTCTGTTCGACAGCGATTTCAAAAAAACATTTTCTTCATTTCTACAATGATCAGTGAGATTATTGAGCAATAATAATATTCACAACAAAAATCTTTTCAAAGATTTTGCATCGAGAACTGGGGAATTTTGAATGTTCTTGTCAATTTATTTCAAAACACGTTACCTCTCACTTTTATCTCGAATAAAGATAAATTTCAAAAGCTGCAAGTTTCAGTCAACAGGACGATTTTAATTCTTAATGCACTTTTAAAAGTTTGATTTCGTTTCATTTCAAAAAGAATTACCTGATTGATAAGTGCCTTGGTAGGTGATACATAGACGACAACTTCATCATCTCCACCACGCAGAATCTTCTCAATGCAGTAGTACGAAATGAATGTTTTACCAGCAGATGTCGGCGCGATGATCAGTGCAGAGTTGTTCTTGTCGACCGAGTCAAGCATGTTACGTTGCCATCCGTCTGGTGCGAATCCACTGACACGATCGTCCTTCTTCGGGTCTGCCAACGTGTCGATGATCTCTCCGGCGTAGTGCAGTTGGTAATAGACCATGTTCATTCCGAGGTCAAGCCTCTTCAGTTTCGCTTCTGCTGATGGTTTGCTGCCTGGAGGAGCGTCGAATCCAAGAGATACCCAGATGTCAATGATCTGAAAGGAAACGACTTGAATAAGTGGTTTTATAAACAGAAAACGGGTATAAGATGAATACTTTTCATTCGCATGTTTCAATTTTCATTGAAATGTGAGTTTTTCTCTCTTTTTATATTTTTTTCTACAGTATCGAGAAGCCTTTCTCTGTAATATCAATGTAGCAGGAACGCGATATGATTGTGTCCCGAATGCGGTCGCCACATTGAAATCACAGAGTTCAAGCCAGTCAACCATTTCCGAGTAGGTCTATTACCGATTAATTGTAGAGATCATATACTTTCTGTCGATACTTTATGAAGCAAATAAAAGGCTTTCCGAGCTTTTATATCATTTTTGAATCGAAAATTATTTTTTTCCTCGAATATTGGAATGATTCGAACCGTGTCGATCAAAAGTATGCTAACAAAACAACTACATCAAATTTTCATACTGTTCCAGCGTTGGTTTATCAAAATATCCAAATTCGTGATCTAAACCACACTTTTCAAATATTCTTTAGTGCCTATATTCTCTTATTTCATACAAAATTCAGCTATCTAAAACTTCTTACCTGTTCCTTCTGTTTCGAATCAAGATGCTCCCAGTGCTTGGTGAAGCATTGTGAGAGGTAGTTGACAAGGTTGACTGCGTCAATTCTTCTGTCTTCCATCTTGTCGGCTCCTTGGTAGTGATCGATGAGGAAACGAGCAGCACGTGTGGTCATTTCAAATCTGCACAGAGCTTTCGTCTCGGCAAGGTCTAGGGTTGGGTAGAGTCCTTCGAGGAATTGGACCGCCTGTAATCGATTATTCATTTAGAGGATAAAGAAACGATTAATTTGGTTCGGAACCTATGTGCATTCAGTAGGCTAGTAGGTTTTCCATAGGATGGTGGGATATTTATTGATTTCCACATTGATGTAGGAATTAATTATTTTGTGTAGCGTAGCCCCTTCAGTTCGGATGATCGTTAGATTTGCATGGTTATTGTGAAACTATACTAGTTGACAGCGTTGCAGACCACTCACAATGATCAGAAAAGTTATTCCACAACTCCATAGCACCTTCTATCAACAAATTCAGAAGGTACTACTAAAAAAAAATCCCACTACCCTCTTCTTAACTATCACTTTTCGACCATAAAAATCTCACATGCTTGCCCTGTTGCGTACCATACTTGATCTTGGCCTTTTCTCCTTCCACAATCTTGTTGTCCTTCGCCTTCTTGTTCGCTTCCAAGATCAGTTCCTTCTTCGTCTTGGCGCCCTCTTTCATCTTCTTGTTTCCACCAGCCTTCTGCCCGGCCCAGGCCTTGCCCTTCTTCTCGTCAACAGCTTCTTCAGACTGGTCTGCTGTCGCGAATCCTTTTGGTGTACGAGCAAAGTCGACCAGAACGTTGATGTGCCCTTCGCCAGAGAACATTTGGTACCTTAATTTTGGATTACTACCTTAACAGGAAATGACCTTCAGCGTAATTCGGATCCAGAGTTGAGACCTAGCCAGATGTGTTAAGCAGGTTGAGGGATGAAGTTTTCATGTAGAAAATTTTTGCACGTTTTTTGTTACAAGCGAGATATTTTAATTTAAAAATTCTCAACTCCAAAATGAGTGACCTCTCGCACGACACAATTGGATCCAACAGAAAAAACAACTAGCGGGGTGGTGGAGTGGTTAGCGGTTCTGCGTTTCAACCGAGTGGGCAGGGGGTCTATTCCATCCGCTGACGACTTTTTTGAAATTTTTTTGCACAATGACAAAAATGTGCCCAAAATGTGTGGAATTACTCTTTTTCATGTATTTAAACCCTTCTGTTCATGTTAATACTCTTCGAAGTAGCCGAAAATCTATAGCCGATATCATCTATCGCCTTCTCCATTATGAAGATGATGAAATGATCGTTACAACTTTGATATCCATCAAAAAAAGGTTTTTGAGTTCGAGATACATTTTTAATTGTGAACTGAACGGCAACCGTTCAAACCGGAACTATCCTCTGGAATTTCTCGAGTCGTGAGCCAGAAGTATCTCGACAAGTGGCTGGATGAGTATGCAAACATGACGAAGTTGAATTCAACCACTTCATCTTATGAAGTTATTTATTGATATTATTAAATATAATGTTTGTGGCTGTTGTTTGGTGTAATCTGGACGGTTATGAGTTCATATCCATGAAGATGTTATCAAGGTTTGTGATTAGAGACCCTCATCCAGCCACTTGTCGAGATGCTTTTGGCTCACGACTAGAGAAATTCCAGAGGATAGTTCCGGTTTGAACGGTTGCCATTCAGTTCACAATTAAAAGTGCATCTCGAACTCAAAAACCTTGTTCTTGATGGATATCAAAGTTGTAACGATCATTTCACTATCTTCATAATGGAGGAGGCGATAGATGAGATCGGCTATGGACTTTTGGCTACTTTGAAGAGTATTAACATGAACAGAAGGGTTTAAACACATGCAGAAGAGTAATTCCACACATTTTGGGCACATTTTTGTCATTGTGCAAAAAAATTTCAAAAAAGTCGTCAGCGGACGGAATAGACCCCCCGCCCACTCGGTTGGAACGCAGAACCGCTAACCACTCCACCACCCCGCTAGTTGTTTTTTCTGTTGGATCCAATTGTGTCGTGCGAGAGGTCACTCATTTTGGAGTTGCGAATTTTTAAATTAAAATATCTCGCTTGTAACAAAAAACGTGCAAAAATTTTCTACATGAAAACTTCATCGCTCAACCTGCTTAACACATCTGGCTAGGTCTCAACTCTGGATCCGAATTACGCTGAAGGTCATTTCCTGTTTAAAGGATATTATCTTTCGCTTCTTTTGGAGTGTTAATTTTTTGAACCGTAGTTCTAGGCTTTTTACGGACATAAAATAGAAATATTCAATATTATCTCACTAAAAACATGAAATCACCATCTTCCCATATTCTGACGTTGTCTGTTAGCACGACGCTTGGCCCATCTGTCCTGAGGAACTGGCTGAACAACTTCTGGGGTCGTTACAGCCCATTTCTCTTCGATTTGCTTCAGGCGCCATTTCATCTCTTGGAAGTGAGCCGTCAAGTCTGGAAGACAAACTTATTTTATTTCTTCATTCTGCAACGCGGTTGCTTTCCCAACCAATAACTCACCTAGGATTTCATCATCGTTAACCTTGTTCTCCGAGTCAAGTTCGACTAGTTCTGGGACAAACTTCTTCAGAAGTGGAGATTCGAGTTTGTAGAGGATGGGAAGCTGGGTGAGTGGGTTGGAAGACTGAAATCATGTCATCTTGGCCACTTAAAATTATTGAAGCTAACCTCTGGCAGTGCTTCGAACAGCCTCTCGTTTGTGTCAATCGCGAGTGGAATCTTCAAGTCGGCGATAACATGAAGCTTGGCGAACTCTTCTTGCAATCTGTATGGCAGGATTGGCTCGTTGGTGTTGATCAGGTCGAAGATGGTTGAGATCATACGACCGTCCCACATGTCAGCCACGCGCAGTTCGGTTCCCTGAAATCCAGTTGGTTATATCAGGGCTGGTTACGAAAGTTAACGAAATTAACGATTTAACGATTAACGGATTCGTTAACTCTGAAAAAAATACGTTAATTTAACGATTAACGGATTCGTTAAATTTGGAAAAACCGTTAATTTAATTTATCCGTTAATCGTTAAATTAACGGTTTTTCCAAATTTAACGAATTAGTTGATCGTTAAATCGTTAATTTCGTTAAATTTCGTTACCAGCCCTGGCCTATATCTCACTAGAGGTAACCTTGTCAACCTTTAATTTCACATTTTATAGAATTTGGAACATTTTCTTTAATTTTCAGTACGGTGCCTAAACGTCAAATTCATAGCTTGGAAATTCGGAACAAACCGCTCCATTCGGGTTTTCAATGAAAATATCTCACCGAAATTTTCAGCTTCTCCAGGACATGCACTGCGGTCGTGAGAAGAAGTCGACGATCACGAATCACGTTGAGTCCTCTCTTGCCATCTTTCACTTCCGGTAGGTAGATTCTTTTAGCTCCACGACGGTTGCACACTAGTGTAGAGATGAGGACGGCGGCGCAGAGTGCTTCGAAAGTGTCCGAGCCTTTTCCGCTGGAACAAAATATGTGAGAAATGATTGTAAAAGTTAAGTTCGTTTTCAAAAGTCATTTTTATACAGAAGGTAGTAGATTCTCCAGAGGATTCGTCTTCGGTTCGTTGTCACGAAAATAATTCTTTCAAATGTCCAAAGTCACGAATAATGCTCCATTTCAGCATAACGGTATTACCAACCGTAAAAATATTTTAAAATTTCGTATCCACTCTAAATCTATGCCAATTGTTGTATCATATAATAAAACAAGGGGAGAGAAAAAATAGAGAACGGAAGAGAGGGGGAGGAGAGAGAGAGAGAGAGAGAGAGAGAGAGAGAGAGAGAGAGAGAGAGAGAGATAGAGAGAGAGAGCGGAGTCTGCTTGATTTTGAAAAGAAAATAGGGCCCCGAGCGTAGCGAGGATTTTTGCTTGTTGTATCATTTAAAAATTTCATTCAATCTAATGACGACTTTTTGAATCACAAACTCACGTCGCCTTAGCCTCCTTCATGACTGCAGCCCAGAGGTACGCAACAGATTGATACTTGCTAGCATCTTCAGTCGGGGTCTTGGCAACTTTGAGCAGTTCGCTGTTGACGTCCCAGTGGGCGGCAAGGAAGCTCTCCCAGTTGTAGCGAACAACAAAACGTGGTCGTACAAAGTATCCAAAAACGCTGACAAAGTTGACCGTGATGGAGGAGAGTGGGACAATGGGTACAGAGCGTGAGAGAGCGTCGATTGCTGCAAGAGATGACGTCAATCGAGATGTCATTTTTATGATTAACTCAAGTCAATTTGACACCAACATCTGTAACTCACCAATCGTCTCCAATTGTGGAGTCAAGTTGATCGTCTCAGCTTCGAAGGCTTCTGGCACCACGTTGTCAGTCGAAATCATCTGAATTCATGCTTTGATGGGATACTTCGATGAAAATCCCACCAACAATGAAGGCATCAGTTCGTTGATGAACTTTCCCCATGCTGGATCGACCGGGCTAGTGAAGAACACTACATCCTGAAAGTTGCATTTTGGGAACCTCCGATTTACCACTTTTAGATTTTTTCACGATTTCCCACATTACAGCAATGTGTAGACTTCTTTAACAAATATATTTTACATCACTGCATACTCAATTCGTGATGCTCATGCCACGAATTAAAAATGGAGTGATAGAAAAGTGAACAAACAACGAAAATGGCGCCGATCGCAACGATTTTCTGACAGTTTGTCTGCTCCATTATTACATACATGGTGAAATCAAAACTTCGCATTGACGTCAAGAAATAGATTTGAAGCATTGAAAACTACTTCGGTGCAAATTTCATGCTAAAAGGTTCGAATGATATAAATTCAGGGAGTCTCAGAACAAGCGCCAAGAAACTGAAAAAATCAATTTAACGAAAAAAAGAATACATTTCACAGTAACTCAACATCAAACCTTGGCATAAACACTCTGCATGATGTGTGCTAGAGCAACAGCACGGGCGAACGACAGACTGGTGTCGGTTCCGCACTGGGCGACAAAGTCAGTGAACACGACCAGGTTGAACTTTCCACCAACGCTGACCAATTTTCCGAGGAAACGGTCAAGTTGCGACGTGAGAACCAGTGATTGACCGGAGAACTGCCAGTTGTGGTATGCGTGTGCAGCACACTCAACCACCAGACTGTCGAAGGAGATCAGGAAAATCTCAACGTCGGCAAACTCGGTCATGATGTTTCTGTAGTGCGAGTCGAATTGAGAGAGAATCTGAAAAAAAGAATTTTTCATTCTTACACTTCATTTTTGTAATGGAATGAGATTGGCTAACATGTGTGACGAAACGCATGTATCCATTCAATTGTGAAATGACATAATCATAAACTTATAAAAAAAAGGGGACTGTCGCAAGTCCGAACAGGATTACTCTAATTTTCGTTCCTAACAAAATATCAAACCTTCTTCATGTTTGTGCTCGAATCAAAGTCCAGCGTCAAAACATCTTCGCGCTCGCCTTCCAGCTCTTCATCGTCAGTGATTTCACTACCGGAATCCGAGCCGGACTGAAATAATTGATTGAACAGATTTTAACTCTGGAAGATACCGAGTCTTCGTTAGAATCTTCATCCTTAGTCGAACCAGCAACCGAGTTGTCGAGTACTTTCTCCTATAAACAACTTTCAATTTGAAAACTCTATCTAGCGAACCTTTTCAAGACTTTTAGCAATCGACGGTTGTCTAGATCTTGAGATAATTATTGGCTTTTCGACAATCTCCACATTATCATCTTCGCTATCTGAAATAAAATTTTCACCACGTGAAAAGTGAAGCCCTAACCAGTTTCATCCCAATTAGCGTTTGAAGCCATTCCAATAAATTTCCCTTCGTTCTTTCGAGTGATTATAAACTCTGAACATGTTTTTTTTTCTAAAAATTGGGTTTTGAAGCTAACAGATAACGCAGTGGTAAAAACCAGGAAACTAAGTTTTACAAATCAACAAAAATATTTATTAGTGAAAGAAATAAATTAGGAATCCATTAATTAAACTCGGATAGGTAAATGTATCCCAGACCTACTTACAAAAATTGAGAGAAAGGAGAAAAAGCTGTACGAACCCTTACACAATCGAGAAAAGAACCCTACAAACAGGAAGTATCACATGGAACGTTCATAGGAGACCAGATGACTCATTAGATCGGAAGTTCGATACCAGTTTTCGTTTGTACGACACGAGTTACATAAATGTAGAAGAAGTCTGCGTAAAGGACGGTCTGAACGATTCCCGAGACAGTGGCGATCGGATCGAAGAAGGATTCAGTGTAATAACGGTAAATCCAGTTCAAGATGTATAGTCCACGGTAGGATCCAAGAGCGAATAGATAATGGGCGGTAATAACCTGATTCGTTCATGGAATGTGTTGAGAATTTTAATCTTACCTCAGCAGATCCAGTTGACTGGAGAAGGAAAAGTTGTGGTAGGATAGCCACAGCCTCGAGATAGATACTGAAAGTCCACAGAACTTCCATGACAGTGAACTCATTGTTGATCACTAGTGCAAGAAGTGCCGATGGGATAATCAGAAACTCGACACGGAACTGGTCCGACTCCTTCATGTAGGTGCTTCTGAACTTCTTCAACATGAAGAAAACGGTAGTGTAAGAAGAGACCAAGAAGAAGACCTGGAACACACTGTATTAATTAAATTCTGAAATCGCAAAACCTTCATGGCGGTGTTGTACAGCGAAATATAGGTGGTGAAAAGGTCGAGATATCTCGTGGTGAAAACCAGAGCGAAAAGAATCTGGAAAAAACAGTAATGATCTCAGTAAAAAAGGTTTCTTACCTGTGACCTAGCGGATATACCAGAGCAAGAGCGAGTCTTCCAAATCTTCTGCAGAAGAATCACAATGGCCACAAGATGTGACATATCCGCAGCGAGACGAAAGATATTCATGTCTTAATTTTGGATTGAGGCTTATAACAGTGAGACGTAATTTTAGAGATAAGAACAATGAATTAAACGTTAACAGATCAAAAAAAGATTGTTGTTTTCAAAAACTGGAAATGAAAATAAATTCCACGATGTTTGTCAAAATTTTGACGAAAACCATGCAGCGTTTGCAGAAATGAAACCGCGATTTCGAAATATGGTCTTTAAAGGCGCATTTCTGAATTTACGCAGTGCTCCCAGACAAGTGAGTTGCTTTTTGAAGATTTAGTTACCTTTTTTTTATTTCAGTGCCGAAAAAGTTCAACAAACAACCGTTCAGAGATAATATGGAAGAACGTGCGAAGAGTAGAAATGACATCACAGTGTTTCTCTCGGTAAGAGCAGTACAATATCGGTCACGTAGAATATTCAGAAAACGCCTGTTAGTTTGATCGAAGAAGGAACGAAACATAAACAAAAAGTTGCACAGTGGCAGACCAGATTTTCGACTGTTGGAAATGTAATATTCATCAAAACCGAAGTTGGACTTTGATTTTCAGGAAAATCACTACGAGTTCACTTGTGAATATGAGGGTGAACGAGCAGTCGGCCAAAGTCACAGTAAGAAACTGGCAAAGCAAAAGGCTGCTTTAGCCTATCTTTTCAAAACTGTCGAAAACAATACCTATCGGAGTTTTTTCATTCCTGGTGCGAATGCGAAGGAGGCAAAGGAGAACTTGTACGTCAAATATCTCACCATTACAGCACGATAAAAGCCGTTTTCAGGAATACATTGAAAGTTCAATTCGAGTCATCGCAAACTGGGCATGATACTCCAGCCAGAATGACGCCCAGTAATCCAGATGAAGTAACTGGATACAATATACCAGCCGCTGACGCTGAGAAGAACTGGGTAGGAAGGGTCCAGGAAATGTAGGTCTATATTTGTTTGTTCTATAGATAAATTTTAGTTGTCAGAAGAATAAAATTGACATTGCCAGCTATAAAGACGATGATCCAACACCAGATAAGAAATTTCAGACCATTTGCGAGGTTATTTTTTCAAATTCGCTTCAATATTTTACTTTTTTTCAAGGTAGGGCGTCAGAAAACACGTGGTATAGCATCGACGAAGAAAGTCTCGAAAACGATTGCGGCTTACTTGATGCACGAAATTCTGGAGAAGGATATTGACAAGATCATAAATGAAGATAGATCATTCAGTAGGTCAAAAAATTTTCTCAAAAACTTCGAAACACGTTTTAGTGAGCGACTCTGGGACAGAGGATGTAGACCAAAGCCCTGGCAGGAGTCCGCAGAAACAGAAGATCGAGGATCCTATAGTAACTCTGGAAAAGCTTCTTGCTGACAGTGTCAAATTCCCTTCGGTAACAATAGACTACAAAATTCTGGCTGGGCTCTCCGAAACAAGTATGATAATGCAAGCAAACTCTGAACAGTTTGTGATTCAGATAAGTTCCAGTGTCTACTAGATGTTACGATTGCACTGCCAGATGAGGTCGATAATTCGCAGGAGAGGGAAAAACCATCGAGAAGAAGACTGCGGGATGATGGAAGATTCGTATTCTGCGGACAGTCTACAACTAGTGAGCAATTTGCGAAGATTAATGCTGCTGAAAACGCATTGATTCTTTTTAATACTTATTGAAGCGCCTATTTTGTTGTAAACTGTGATTTTTAAAGCAATGTTGTTCTCCTATCTTATTCGCCTCGGGTATCATTTCATTAATAAACCAGTGGATTATTCCCTGTGTGTACTTTCGGTCGATTGACGTGAAATAAGTACTCTGCTCACCTCATGAGAGAGGCTGTTTGTTCTTTGGTTACAGTTGATCACGCCCCGCCCATTTTCGAGACTTCTCACTCAGAGACGTTTGTGGTGATAACCCACTCTTGCCGCTTGTTATCTGCCTCGTGCGGAATAATTTTAATTTTCCTCTTCCAACAAGGAACAAAGTTTCATAATGACGTTGTGCACAAAATTATCATCAATGACGTTTACGAGACGACTGTTTTCGTACCGCTACCCTTCAGTTATAACCAACCCAGGAGATACACACCTGAAGAACCAAAGTATAGCGATGACCTCAAAGATGAAAAGGGTAGCCACGTGAAAGGAAAGAATGTTCCGCATTTGTTACTCTATGTGTCTGGCCTCTCCACGCAATAGCGTGAACTCTCTTCGTCTCTGACCTCCCTCTGTCTAGCTGCCCCGTCCGTGCCTTGCTAGGCGCGCCGCCCGTTTCATTTTTCCGTCTTGCGTACTGTTGGACACCCGTCCTCGCTTACTGTATCTCTCAAATTTATCACCGCTTGCAGTCTCTTTTTATTGCTTGTCGTTCTGATAAGTTGCTTCTTGATTTTCACAGTCGGGAACTGGTTTGGAACTACTTTTTCAGCAATCTTCTTGTTTCTGATAATTTGTTTTCCATTGGTTATCATAAGAACATTAGAAGGGTGATGAAATTATCTCAAAAAGCCTAAAACTTGCCACTTTTGTTCACATTCCCTTCTCTTCGATATTTATCTGATAGCTCAAAAACACGCAGCTTTCTTCTAAAAATGTAAAAAATTCAATTCCACAATTATACGTGACTCAAAGCGAATATCTAAGTATCTTCGACATTGACTATTTCATCTTCTGCTATTATATGGTTATCACATGCAGCTTTTTCAGTTTCAAATTGTAAATCTTCGGAAAATCATTTTTTTGCTTCTTGTTCACTTCAGTAAAATTTGATTTAAACCCTAATTTTCAAATCACTTTCAACAGAAATAGCGTTTTGCGAAATTTCATGAATTTTTTTTTACAGGTTTTCGGGGTATCCAGTATGTCCGTCTCCCAGAACATTCTTCGCCGTCTCGTCTCCAAGGTATTTTTTGTTCTAAACTATACCAATCACTCATGAACGTTTGAGTGCGGGCCGAGCAGATACTCAAGAACAACTGTTGTTTATTGAAAAATTTCCACTGCCACCGAAGATCATCCTTTCTGCTGAATTTTTGTACATTGATAACATAGCAACATCATCTAGCGCAAGTTTTATCAGCACTTGTTTCCCGCCACGTTCTCTGTTCGTATCAACTGCAACGTGACTTGAATGGTTTCAAAGAACAATCATAGTCCCCTTGTCGTCTTTTTTAATGCGTCAAAGTACTTTGAACATGAGTTCTTTCAGGGACTTGCCCCATCATGTCAGTCGACTGTCCAGCTTTCGACCTCCGCTGATGGATCCACAAACTTGAAGGAAGTTCTCTCCAGAAAGATCCCAGCTCACAACGCTCAGGTAGGAATTGATTGCATGCAACATAAATCCAAGGCATATAATTATAGGTCAAGGAGTTCCGTGCTAAGCACGCCAATACCGTCGTTCAGAACGTCACCGTCGACATGGTAATATTTCACGAGTTTTTTGAGATCATTTAAGTGTTCAGATCTACGGAGGAATGAGATCCATGAAGGGAATGGTCACCGAAACCTCGGTCCTCGATGCCGAGGAGGGAATTCGTTTCCGTGGATACTCTATCCCAGAGTGCCAGAAACTTCTCCCAAAGGCCAAGGGAGGTGAGGAGCCTATTCCAGAAGCTATCTGGTGGCTTCTCTGTACAGGAGACATCCCAACCGAAGCTCAGGTATATATTTTTTATTATGAAATTAATCAAGACGAATAATTTCAGACTTCTGCTATCACCAAGGAATGGAACGCTCGTGCCGACCTTCCAGCTCACGTTGCCACCCTTTTGGACAACTTCCCAGACAACCTCCACCCAATGGCTCAATTCGTTGCCGCTATTGCTGCTCTTAACAATGAGAGCAAGTTCGCTGCTGCCTACGCTCGTGGAGTTAAGAAGGCCGCCTACTGGGAGTACGCCTACGAAGACTCCATGGACCTTCTTGCCAAGCTTCCAACCGTCGCCGCCATGATCTACCGCAACTTGTACCGCGATGGATCCGCTGTCGGAGTCATCGACCCAAAGAAGGATTGGTCCGCCAACTTCTGCTCCATGCTCGGATACGACGACCCACTGTTCTCTGAGCTCATGAGACTGTACCTTGTCATCCACTCTGACCACGAAGGAGGTGAGATTTTTTTCTAGTGTTCGGTGACTAAAAAGGTAACTTAGGAAACGTCTCCGCCCACACCTCCCACTTGGTTGGAAGTGCCCTCACCGACCCATACCTCTCCTTCTCTGCCGCCATGTGCGGTCTTGCTGGACCACTCCACGGACTGGCCAACCAGGAGGTAAAAAAAAATCAATCATAATATTGATCCACGTTTAGGTTCTTGTCTTCTTGAACAAGATCGTCGCTGAGCTCGGCTTCAACTACACCGAGGAGCAGCTGAAGACCTGGGTGTGGAACCACCTCAAGAGCGGACAAGTCGTCCCAGGATACGGACACGCCGTTCTCCGTAAGACTGACCCACGTTACGAGTGCCAGCGCGAGTTCGCTCTCAAGCACTTGCCAAAGGACGATCTGTTCAAGCTTGTGTCGACCATCTACAAGGTTACTCCAAACATCCTTCTCGAGCAAGGAAAGGTATGTTTACCAATTTTGAACTGACCCAATTACCACTTTACAGGCCAAGAACCCATGGCCAAACGTCGATGCTCACTCCGGTGTTCTCCTCCAGTACTTCGGTATGACCGAGATGTCCTACTACACTGTTCTCTTTGGAGTTTCCCGTGCTCTCGGATGCCTCTCTCAGCTCATCTGGTCCAGAGGTATGGGACTCCCACTCGAGCGTCCAAAGTCTCACTCCACCGACGGACTCATCAAGCTCGCCGAAGCCGCCGCCGCCAAGAAGTAAAAACTTTAAAATTAGCTTCTACGCACAAAAGATGTAAAATTCTCAGATGAAAATTGATTTTTCTCTATATTCGAGATTTTTTCATCTTTAACATCTTTTCGTGCCTTTTCGACTCTCATTCTCAACGACCCCAAACTTTTGTAATTGACATTTCCCACCCCATTTTTGTTTTAAGGAACCTTGAAACACTGTTTGGCTCAGTCTATGTTAGATCTAGATGGTAGAGTTAAATAGTTTCTTCTTTTACTGTTTGATCTTGTAGCCAACTTGTGCACAAGTCGTGTAATAATGTTTTCCCCATTTCTTCTTACAAAGGTTACTATGAATAAATTTCTTGACTCGAATATATTCTC
>OZ022252.1:11394186-11400210 GCA_963978915.1 Caenorhabditis parvicauda
AATTTCATTATATGTATTGCAGGAGAACCAGAGAGGCTGGTTCTTTTTACTGGGGAATCAATAAATTGTTAATAAATCAGTCTATTGGTTGAAGAAGGAGGTCGAAGACCCAAGAATACCTGCTGAAAGTGCATCATATTTTCACAGTACGGAATCATCGAGAGATATTAAATGGGTCATACTGAGCACCTCGTAGAGGACAGAACAACAACAACATCGGAATCACACACTCCGATCAGATCATTCATCAACAATCCAGAGAAGAGGATAGTCTTGTAAAAGATATACTAGTTCACGTCAAATTGATTAAAGAAGGAAAATGAGAAATGTATCTGATGAAAGAAGAATCAATAGCAGCATAAAATAGAAAATGAGAATACCAACTGAATTCAGTGCATAACACGTTTTAAATTCACGTGATCGTGACACGTCATCAAGTTTAGAATGGGAGATGTTGTGGCCATGGTGCAGTTCAAGAATAGAAGGTATCAGTAGCGAACAAAGGTTTTGCAGCTGAGAGAGAGAGAGAGAGATAGAGAGAGAGAGAGAGAGAGAGAGAGAGAGAGAGAGAGAGAGAGAGAGAGAAAGAGAGAGAGAGATAGAGAGAGATAGAGAGAGAGAAAAAAAGAAAGAGAGAGAGAAAGAAATAGCGGAGACCTTGCCTTTAAAAGCTACATCTTCCTCAATAGGAAATACTCAATATGTGATTTTGTAATGTGAAAAGGAGCTCTGAGCGTAGCGAGAACTACGTGCTTGTTAAATAAAAAAAATGACAATGTAGAGAGAAGGAGAAATTTACATCATCGCGCTGTTTTTTTTTAGGACATCTTCACAGTCCGTACCCAAATCGACTCGTACAAAATTTTCACAACTTCATCCTAATCGTTTATTGAATTCTCTAAAAATTCTGCTAACGTTCTGTTCTGGTCTTTGGTCCAGTAGACGTCTCTGTAGAAGTTGCTTTCGTCCCAGGTCCCAACGTTTTCTGCGTTGGCTGGGGATGACATCCATGAGAATTTACTCGATGGGTGGTCTAGATGCCACGACGGTCCGTATTCGTACTGAAAACGTGTGTACTTTATCGGAAAGAGTGTTTCAGTACCTTCAACATGAGAGCTGGTCTACAAGTAACCCAAAATAGATGTCCTAGAAGACTCGCAGCACAATATGGATCGTATCGGTGGAAATTGTATCTGAATTCTCTCTCTCGCACTCTCTTTCTCTCTCTCTCTCTCTCTCTCTCTCTCTCTCTCTCTCTCTCTCTCTCTCTCTCTCTCTCTCTCTCTCTCTCTCTCTCTCTCTCTCTCTCTCTCTCTCTCTCGTCCCCCCCCACCTAATTTTATCTCGCGATACCGATGTCCCTCCGATCCATGACCGCTCCCTATCACTGTACATGAAAAACAGATCCATATTGATGTCATATCCTCGCGGTTTCAAAGTGAACTCGTACGATTCGTTCTTCTGAAAAATGCAAAAATTTATCGCATTCGGCAGAGATTGATCTACCGGCCACCACAAACACTCACCATTCCTAGTCTTCTAAAAAGCTCGAAAGCAGTCTCTTCGGCAGCCAAAGCTTTCAAAAACTGCGGGTTGTAGTCTTCTATGAGAACTCCCATGTCAATGTCAGAAGTATGTGGGATCAAACTACATTCACGGTACCAGCCTGCACATCTAAAGATTACTGTATTTCTGCTACGTGTCTCACCTAGAAGAGATCCACCCTGTAGGAATGAGAACATTCCAAACGACAAAATAGTATCGCGTAGTATGGCCATGGACTCAACACCAATTTTCTCGGGAATCCGATGATCTACATTCCCACGACCCATTTCGACACCTGAAAACCCATGCTCCTTCAATTGTGGATTTACGGGATGGGGGTACCTAGGCACTCCAGAAGGCGAGAACGACGCCACATCTCGAGGAAGACAGGTATGGATTCTGGTACTTTGAGGTTACCGTATGATATTGTTTTTTGCCTGTAATTTCTCTTCCTCTCTCTCTCTCTCTCTCTCTCTCTCTCTCTCTCTCTCTCTCCCTCCCTCTCTCTTTCTCTCTCTCTGTACCTCAAGACAATCCTAACGACATCATCTTGAAACTTCAGATAGTCATTCTCCTCTCGATCTTCGTACGGAATAATGTCAAATGTTACATCTTTCAGTATAGTTTCATTGATGTTCTTGGTCTCGACCCCTAGCTGGAGGTCAAAATAAAACAGTGAAAAGGTCAAAACCGAACTTTAACCATCCATTCGCGTAGATCTGCACAGTTCTTCTTATCAATTGCTCGTAAGACGGTCTCATCAATAAGGATCGCTTCAAAGGTGACGTTGAGGGATTTAATATACTCGTGGCAGGACATGAATTCTCCTGTCGACGTCTTCTGAAATGACTTCTTCCTCATTCAATTTAGAACTTCCCCACCGATCCAAGTTTTCTTCGGTACTTATTCCGGTCATAAACATATTCGCGGAGGAACTCGGACGGTATTGCAACGTTGAGGTCATATGTTTCACCACTCTGAAACCTTCATCATGGATCGATCCTGCTGCGGAATTTTTGCAATTGCTTTTGAACATACCGTTGACAGGGTTGAGATAGATGGAAAATAACAGTTCTGGAGGAGAATTCCTGTAGTTAACAAACAAAAGACGGCTAGGGCCAATAGGAGTAGTTTCATGGGTGTTATCTGGAATATTCTCTCTCTCTTTTCACCTTTCGCCTCTCTCTCTCTCTCTCTCTCTCTCTCTCTCTCTTTCTCTCTCTCTCTTTCTCTCTCTCTCTCGCTCAAAAACTTACCGCAATGTACCTAGAAAGAAATTTATATCCAATGGGTTCATACATCACTTCATATCTGGACCTCTTCATCTCAAGCGGAATTCTTGTCTAAATGTGTTCTTTCGATGCTTTGTGGCTATGAATAATCGTTATGGAACAAAGATCGAAATGCTTCTTCGATCCAGCAGCGACTTGTTGGAAATGGGCAGTGTTGTGCCATTGAGAATAGTCGTGCCAATTTCGTTGGACACACTTACTAGTTAGTAAACTCATACGTTTAGCAGAAAAATTAGATAGTTTTTTGTATGCTTTTTGAATCTTTGGAACTGCCACAGGTCTCTTCGCTTTGTTTAATGATAATCGATATATTATTGAGAGCTAGAAACGAATGGCTAGGTTCTTACATATCAAAACCGGACAATCTGTGAGGTCTAGGAGCTATGGGAATTGAAAATCGACAAAAATTGAACCCATTTGAGTGGAAAAAACTTGGATTCCCAAGACTCGGGCACAATTTTACCTATTCTAGCATGGATTTACCAGGGTTACCTTGACATACCTGGAAAAACTAGAGATTCCCCGATCTTACACGGATCGCTCAATCCGGCATGAATTTACCAGAACTGATTCGGATTTATCTGGACTTTGTCAATTTTCAATTCCAATAGTGGCCGAGTGGTAAAAAAGAAGCACATATCTAGCAAAAAGTCTGACCGATTTCAAACGCGCGCCAGTCGCGTTTTTGTAAAATGAGTACGGTAGGGTCGGGACTCTCACAACGAACAGTTAGATCTTTGTGGATTTAAATTAGGGTTCTTACTTGCAGTCCATTGAAATTAAAGGTGTCTTACTTTTAAGTTCTTGTATTTCAAGGCGAAACTGCTACGGTACTAAGTAACCGATTTACGGAGGTCAGACTTTTTTACAGGTAGAGAAAGCTATGTGAGAAGTAATTGTGAACTGCGTACACCGAATTCAAAGAAGGATGTTCTCTTTACTTTTGGTTCAACGAAATAGAAAATATTCACCCAAAAATTGCTTGTGAGTAGAGAATTCCTCCAAACCATGCATCATTCTTGGTTCCAGTATCCCTAGCAAGTCTTGATCGCGGTCTACATCAGGATCCGGAGAATCTTCGAGGTTTAAGCTAATTTCGAACACGATGGAACCGAAATTGCAGTGTGATACGTAGGAAACACCGACTATACAGTTATACACTCGCTTCGCTCACGTGGTACGTAGAGAACACCGACTATACAGTTATGCACTCGCTTCGCTCGCGTGGTACGTAGGAAAGACCGAGTCGCTTCGCTCGCGTGACACGTGGAAAGTAACCGCCTCTGGACAAAGACTCTCACACTCGCTTCGCTCACGTGATACGTAGAAAACACCGACTATGAAGTCATAAACTCGCTTCGCTCACGTGGTACGTAGGAAACACCGACTATACAGTTATACACTCGCTTCGCTCACGTGGTACGTAGAGAACACCGACTATACAGTTATACACTCGCTTCGTTCGCGTGGTACGTAGGAAAGACCGAATCGCTTCGCTCGCGTGACACGTGGAAAGTAACCACCTCTGGACAAAGACTCTCACACTCGCGTCATAAACTCGCTTCGCTCACGTGGTACGTAGGAAACACCGACTATACAGTTATACACTCGCTTCGCTCGCATGGAATGTAGAAAAAATGTTGAGCAACACCGACTATACAGTTAAACACCAGCTATGTATACTCTCATACAATTCTCATGCCAAAAAAATGAAGAAAAATAAATAGCTCGTTCCAGCACGCGGTCAGATCGAAACAAATCTAGCTCGGCACTTTCGGCTTCAAAAAAGCTTCGTAGTACCTTGAACTTTCTCGATCCGACCCTTGAGAGCTGAAAACGGACCGAAAATAGGTTACAACAGTAATGGAATGGATGGATCCAAAATAACATGACTCGAGCTGAAAGGATCACGTAGAGGACACGTATGAAAACATATGTGTATCGAAAAAATGGATGCCGCTCAGAAACTCTCAAAAATTAGCTAGGAACTTTTTTCATGAAGAGATTTCGATCAACTTCCATATCCCAGAGTTTCAAACCGACATCTCCCAGAATGATAGCGGTCTTCTCTCATTGCTAACTACTGTAGATACAGTGCGTGCAAAATTTAAAGCAACGATTTTATTGGAATTTGATCGAGCATACTATAGGAGAAAATATTCTGGAGCCGAATGATCGTTTCTTTATTTTCGAAAACATTTGTGAAGAGTATTATGGATAAGTTTGCTGGGAAAGTTACTAAAAACTAATGTATCTTGAGCATAGTTCACTAGATGAGGAGAATTATTTGATTTACTAGAAGAAGGAGTACGGAAAGATTGATAAACAATCATAGTCTGCGACTGGGCACATTTTTAGGGAAAAATGCGAAAATTCCGATCCTCCAGCGGGTTAAATTGAGTTAGACAAATCTGAATGGTATTTAAGCCAGGAATTATGACCACACCTCATGATATTCAAGTCAAAAACGGCTTAATTCGGGTGGATCAGAAGGGTTTTTCGATGTTCGACGTTCGTATAGAATAGATGAGTATCTAACTCCAAAATTTTTCTCGGGTGAACACAGGGCGCAAAACGTCTCTGGCTTTGGTGGCAGAAAAATTTTGGAGTAAACAAACGAAAAAAGAAAAGAATATGAGGAAACTTTGAAATGGACACTCCGTAAAACTGACATTGCAGCTGTGACATGTTGGTCGGTCAATTTTGATTGATTCCATACTGTAAAAATTTTCCTCCTTTCTTCAAAACAACAATCTGACTGTTTATTCACATAAAACCCGTAAAAATGAAGGAAACTACAACACATATCTAGCAGAAAGTCTGACCGATTTCAAACGCGCGCCAGTCGAATTTTTGTAAAATGAGTACTGTAGGGTCGGGACTCTCGCAACGAACCGTTACATCTTTGTGGATTTAAATTATTATTCTTACGTTCAGCCCATTGAAATTAAAGGCGCATTACTTAATCGTTCTTGTATTTCAAGGCGAAACTGCTACGGTACTAAATAACCGATTTACGGAGGTCAGACTTTTTTACAGGTAGAGGAAGCTATGTGTACAACTAAGACTACTGTAAATTGGACTGTTCGAGAAACTCAAAAATGGTTCTGTTTTGGTACTTGGTCCAGTAGACTTCTCTATCGAACACATCCTCGTCCCAATAGCCAGCTGGTGCAGAGTTCTTGGT
>OZ022252.1:11400410-11442910 GCA_963978915.1 Caenorhabditis parvicauda
CGTGAAAATAAAAATTCTGACGTGAGGGCCCACATCTCACTCTCTCTCTACAGTGGTAAATGTGCACTTTAGAAATGAAAAAGCTTCACCCAAAAATTTGCCTCACGAAAAAGGGGGCGGGGCAAAGTGGGCGGAGGATTTGTCAATTAATAATATGATGTTCATAACACGTTTCAAATTTATGTGATCGTGACACGTCATCAAGTTTAGAATGGGAGATGTAGTGGCCATGGTGCAGTTCAAGAATAGAAGGTATCAGTAGCGAACAAAGGTTTCGCAGAGAGAGAGAGAGAGAGAGAGAGAGAGAGAGAGAGAGAGAGAGGGAGAGAGAGAGAGAGAGAAAGAGAGAGAGAGAGAGAGAGAGAGAGAGAGAGAGAGAGAGAGAGAGAGAGAAAGAGAGAGAGAGAGAGAGAGAGAGAGAGAGAGAGAGAGAGAGAGAGGGAGAGAGAGAGAGAGAGAGAGAGAGAGAGAAAATCCAATACAAACCCGTCAATGATACGTTTCAAATGTTCTATTAATCTTGGCCATGATGAACAGATGTGATACGTTCGCAAATCGTTTGTTAACTTTTAAAAAATGTAGCAATAAGAACAAAGATACATCCAGTTGTTGTCTATTCTCGAGTGATGTGGATCATGAATATCGAATAAGTAGTCTTCACTCTCAGAAATTTCTGAGAAACGTTCCCGAAAAGTTTCAGAAAAAAGTCATCATAGTGGAGTTTCTTAAGTATGCAAAACCTGATGAGTTGAGAATTTCTTAGTTCATCAGTGCCGGAAGTAAGTGCAACATTACTACCTGATAAAGAATTCGGAGTTTCAATACGTCTATAGTGTTAAAAACTTTATATAGTGTTAAAAAGTTTTGGAGACGACGATAAAAACAGCCGGAAGCCTCAAAAATGATGGGAATATTTATATCATGAGCCAGTTCACGAGGTTCACACGGTCACAGCACTGATAAAGTGCTTTAAATCGAACATTAGTCAATGAGCAGGCTTTTGTTATTTGGACGTCATTATTGCGAGTTGATAACGATAACAGCCAAATCGAGGTTCCACCTGAGTGATTGGTCCGATCGGAGTTTGTAGAAGTCGGAAGAAATAAAAGTAACACGGTGCCGGAAAATCGAAAATCTGGAATGGAGGTTAGAGAAGAAGAGAAATAAAAATAAAGTTTCTAACTACAGTAACTTTTGATCTACCTGTTATTGATCGTTTGCTCCACGTTGTTCGAATTCGGTTTTCACCGTCACGTTACGGCAAAATGGCTCCGCATCCGGACGAATATTACAAAGGAAAAATATCGGAAAACATTATTGAAGGTCAGTTTCGTTTCTGAAATGTGGTGATGGTTCATTTCAGGCGAGAAAAGGTTACGATTCCGAAACATTCCGGATAGTTTTCGAGAAATCGATGTTCTGGAGCTCGTGAAACCGTATGGTTTGGTCAGAGAACCACAAATCAAAATCAACGTGTCTGTTCTGTCTAATGTTGGTTGTTTCAGAGATATTTTACCATTAGGAAGTTTGAATTTTCAGCCTTTGCCGCACGGCTACGTTACTATTGACAGTGCGATTGAAGCAGAGAAAGCGAGAGTAGATCTTCACAATTCCATTGTCGAAGGACATATCATCAACGTTGATTATGCTATGAAGAATCATTCAAGCAGGTCACAATCAAGATGTGGGTTTCATCTTTGACATTTTTATTCCCCCTTTTGAAGAAATATCAAAAGTGTGACTTACTCAAATCAAGATTGTCTGAATTTTAGACGAATTTCACACTTATTTTCAGACTATGTCAAAGGGAACGGTAGAAAAAGCTTCGACTTGACACCACCAAGAGAATGGCAGATCGTGAGTGTGTAAGAAAATCATTTTTCAGAGTTGGGGATTATTTCTAATATTTCGAAAATGATGATCTAGGCTTTCTTCAAGATACAATTCCAGCTACCGACCACACAATTCGTCCCACAACTCCGAAGTACTCCAGAACCGCTGAATCCTACCGACTACGACCCATGCTTCACGAGTATCATCGTTAACCACAATGAAGCTGTGAAATTCTCTGCTACTGGATACAAAGGTGAGCATGACTCGTGTACAAAGTATGACAGTTCATTACAGTTACGGATAATACTCCTGTGGTTGACTTTGGAAGGTACTTTTTACCCGCTACATCATTAGTATTGATGTTTCAGCTCCGCTGTGATTCCAGTAGGCGCGTATTCACCATGTGAATCAACTACAGCACAAAACTGGTCGGCGCCATGTCAGCAGGAGTGAGTATTAGATGTTTCAAACCCAGAAGCTTGAACATTCAAAGTTTGAGATACTCGTTGAAACTTCATCTCTCTCACCATCAGTACTGTTCCAGACATTTCCCGATGGCGTAAAGACTAGATATGGCGATAGTAGTTGAATCGTAACTTTGAGTTTCGAACATAGATTCGAGTTAAATTTCTGAAATAAAACTGTGATTCAATTAATATTGATGTTTCAGCTCCGCTGTGATTCCAGTAGGCGCGTATTCACCATGTGAATCAACTGCAGCACAAAACTGGTCGGCGCCATGTCAGCAGAAGTGAGTATTAGATGTTAAATTCGTTAGAATTACATTTCAGCATATACGTATCTCCACCAGTGCAGCAAGGAAGTTTCGGCTCTCCTGGAGTTCAACAAAATAACTACAACAACTCGTTTGGAAATCAAACGTATTGCGAAATCGAGGCTAATTCGTCTCAAAATTCAATTTTCAGCCAAAGTTTGATACCAGTTGGAACCATGGAAAGCCCTCAACCGAACAATAACTGGTAATTTTGAACAATATTTTTTAAATAATAATTTATTCATAATGAATAAAAATACGTAGGCTTCAATAACGACCAGCAATAGCCGCTGAAAGCTCAAACAGGTAGTAACTCTTATGATGAAAACCTGTATTAGAAAACTACTCCGGTCAGTACAGTGTAGTGGTTTTCCGCAAGAAACTGTGGAAAAAATATTGCCGAATAACCATTATTTATTTTATAATGATTTTCAGTTTTTCACTCGTACCAGCTGGAGCAATGGGACCTGCACCAACTAATAACTGGTAAAATCACTATAAATGTTTCATTTTTATACATTATTTCAGTTATCCAGTGGGACAAGTTGGTTCAATGGGACCGCAACCGAACAATAACTGGTAGTTTAAGAAATATTCATTTTATATTTATTTTCAGTTATCCACTCGTACCAGCTGGAGCTATGGGACCTCCACCAACCAATAATTGGTAAAGTCACTATAAATTTTTCGTTTTCATACATTATTTCAGTTATCCAGTGGGACAAGTTGGTTCAATGGGACCACAACCGAACAATAACTGGTAGTTTAATAGATATTCATTTTGTACTTTATTTCAGCTATTCACTCGTGCCATCTGGAGCTATGGGACCTGCTCCTACGAATAACTGGTAGATTTAACCAAATAATTCATTTTATACACTCTGTTCTACTCAAAGCTTGCCACCTACTTTTTTAACCATAACTTCCGGCCTGGAGACTTGATATCAAAATTCTATCGAACGCTCATAGTTGACGTTATTCGACATCCCTATGCAAAATTTCAGATCATTCTATCCGTCCGTTGAGAAATTAGAGACAAAAATTTGTAAAAGTTGGTGTTCCACTCCAAGCTTGCCACTTCGATTATCGCTATTTCCGAGCGCTGTCGATGTGAAAGAGTGATCTTTTCTATAGTTTTTTGATACTTCTGAACATGATTGACGATATTTCAGTGCAATGGAGAAATTTAAAAGTGCATAAATGAAAAATGAGTGAAAAATGTAATTTTCTCAAAAATTTCGCTAAAATTGGGCAAAGTCGTGCTGGACTTGGTCTGGATATCGGAATAAAGAACAACTAAGTATGTTCGTTCATTTTTAGGCATAACTGGACTATTTTGATATCAAATTTCCAGGCCGGAAGTTATGGTCAAAAAAGTAGGTGGCAAGCTTTGAGTGGAACAGAGTGTATTCTTTTTTCTAGTTATCAAGTCGTCCCAGGTGGTTTTATGGGACCTCCACCAATGAATAACTGGTAGTTTTTTGTCCCCAATATTAATTTTATGTTTAATTTCAGCTATCCGGTCGTGCCAGCTGGAGCTATGGGACCTGCTCCTACGAATAACTGGTAGATTTAACCAAATAATTCATTTTATATTCTTTTTCCAGTTATCAAGTCGTCCCATGTGGTTCAATGGGACCTCCAACAGCGAATAACTGGTAGTTTTTTGTCCCCAACATTAGTTTTATGTTTAATTTCAGCTATCCGGTCGTGCCAGCTGGAGCAATGGGACCTCCAACGCCACAAAATTGGTACCAACAGTCTGGATACCAGCAGTAGTATGATTTTCGGGTTGAATTAAGTTGTAAAAAATTGAAGTATCCATTAAATTCTGAAAAAGTCGCGAAATTTGTGTAGTCTCCAGATTGAAAAAAATATCTGGAAACTTGTGATTCATCATTTCCAAAATTGAAAGATCGTTTATATCAGCGAATTCATGAAATGACCAAGAATTGAATGATCACGCAGAATTCTTATGAGAATATTCCGTACTAATAATTGGCGTTTTTAGAAAAGGTGAACAGATTTTGAGTTGCGAAGTGATAATCTGGCAATAAGTCCAAAAAGTAGTTGATTTCAGTGGCCCTATGATGTCGAATGGAGCTCAGCAAGCTGCATGGCAACCACCACCATATCAAAAGTAACATATATTATGAAGTTTTTAATAATTTTTAATTCAGTCAAGCCATGGTACCGGCTGGTTACGCACCTTCCTACTACGGTTATCCTAACCTGTTTCAAGGGTAAGTATCTTATCTTTTCATAATTCTGACATAAGAATTTTTACTATTGGAAATATTCAGTTCGGTTCCAAAATTTTTGACTAAACTCAAAATATTATACTCGAAAAGTCAAAATTGATAGATCAAAGGAATTATAGAGTTGAAATATGTAGCACTAGGTGTAAATGTTTTTTTTTGAAATTGAAATTTAGTTACTGCGCTATATTTTAATATGTACAACACATATCTTCCTCTACCTGTAAAAAAGTCCGACCTCCGTAAATCGGTTACTTATTACTGTAGCAGTTTCGCCTTGAAACACAAGAACGATTAAGTAATGCGCCTTTAATTTCAATGGACTTGAAGTAAGAATAATAATTTAAATCCACAAAGATCTAACTGTTCGTTGTGAGAGTCCCGACCCTAGGGTAGACCTACCGTACTCATTTTACAAAAATGCGGCTGGCGCGTTGATCTTCCAGTTTCATGATGACCTGATAGCATTCCCATGTCAGCCAGCATAGAAAAGATTGCATTAATTTATGAAATTTTATATAGCCGCTCATTCAGCGACGAACTAGGCCAAGTAGAGAAGGATTTGTTGTCTTTTTCCTCATGTTCGAAGAGCTTTGACGGAAATAATACCACAAAATGGAAATGTATCACGAAAGGAGGGATTTAATGTATCTCTGCTTAATAGCGTCTTCGTGAATATAAGATTTAGGATAATTTTCATTCGTGACACAAGCCTTTCAGAATGCCTCCACCAGGAGCATGGCCTCAGCCACAGTACCAGGCACCTGGATACATGCATCCACACAGTTATCCACCATGGATGCCCTACAATCCGTATGCGTGGCAGTATCAACCCCAGCCACCAAGTCCTCACATGAACACTTCAACGTATGTTTTTAAATTCTCACTTTTATCAATGGCTAGAGACAGAGGTCTAACCTCTTCGTCCGTCCGTGTAGTACTATCCAAGTGTCAAAGTAGAAGTAGATCTATCTCAGTCTTTATTAACACAAACTCGACCTTTAATACAACAATATACCTGGGCTTAAGCATAGCTGCAACGTAGTATGTCAGGTCGACCCCCCAAATCAAGCCATTTTGGCCAATCCTAAGCCTAAATGCACCAGTGCCAAACAAGGGTTCAAGAACATTCGGTAAACAAGGTTCTATGACCTTCTGAAACAACATTGATCATTTTTACAGTCATAACAGATAGTTTATGGTGCAATAATTTAAAATATAAATGTCACTAGTTTGAAAGTTCTCTAAGAAGTGGCTTCGGAAAATGTTTAAATAGTCTCACGGCACATGCTGTACATGAAAAATCTAGTTAAAAAATAGTATATAAAAATCATCACAGCCGGTGTCGTACATAAACACAACATCAATATTCTAGATAAACTATGTTTCAGAAACAGTTCGAATGTCTTTACGTCATCGACCAACAGTTCCTCGTACATCTTTGTCAACAAGAGTTATGATGGTTTGTTTTGTTCTTGCGGTTAGAGACTTAGAGATCTTCAGACTTGCAGTTTCCTCAAACTAGGGTAATCAAATGTGTATTTAACACGAATCTTGAAGGTTTAATTACCCTAGGTAACTGTATCCCTGAAGATGGAGTAACACCGAAACGTCGGATAAACTAAACAAATCTTTTGTGCTAGATCCGTGGTCACTGGTAAGACGATCTGTCATTAACACGAATCTAACCAACGATGCACAATAACACCCTCCTTAACCTACAACACATTCAAGTTTCAGAAGCGATGGAAGAGAATGTCCCTGTGAGAAGACGATCTGCTCGTCTAAGTTCTGCTAGACTCAATGAATCGTCTTCGTCATTGAGAAGTCAGAGAAAACGAAACTGCAGTGGATCTCCTTCGAGAGGCAGTCGTTCGTCATCGGTAGAGATTATCGAGAAACCAATATTCAAGAAGAGACACGTAGAGAAGGAGAAGGATAATGATAGGAAGTATGTTTTTGAAGCAATAATTTATACAAGCGAATTTTTGATTGTTTTCATTGGAGGTTTCCAAATTAATCTTTTATGATATTTTGAAAAAGTTTAAATCACCAAAAGTTCATAAAAATCGGCAAAAACCAACCTTTTCAAACTTTCTTTAGGCTCGAGGACCGAAACATGGAAATTTTCACTTAAAGACCTTACCCTTGTGGAATTATGAATTTCGAATCATCCAACTTTCGTTTTGACAAAAACCATACATTAATTTTTGCAGAGGCCGCTCAACCAGAAAATCATCACGTGTCAAAAAAAGACGGTATTAGAACACAACCGTGACGGTATCATCCATTTTGCAGTCATATCCTCGATTTCAACGAAACGTTTGTCTTGATTTTTGCTACTTTCGCCGCTTGACTAACATTATAACGTCTAGGAATCATGATAATCACTTTCAAGCGTTTTTGGTGAGATGCTTGGTACTTGGAGAACTCGAGACATCTTATACTCATGCTCTCTGATCTACTAGCTCAGATTTTTTCTCACCTTTTAACAATCAACTATCTATAAACCCTGATTTTACGTCATTTTTAGCAATGTTTTGAAAAATACAGATCATTTCCTATTTAAGGAAGGTCTGATCTACTACATATCTCTTCAATTTTGTTCCAGGTGATCCTAATTTTCTTCTATTTTTAACACGAAAGTATCTCGCCCACGTTAAAGTCTTCCAGATATGCCATAACTCTTTTCTTAATAGAAAATCCAGATCACATCATATCTACTAGCCTCTAACGCTTTTGAGATCTGGATTTTCCAATTTTCAATACTTCATGTTTCCCTGCAATTCTGTAGTTGAACATTTCTTGCATGATTAATATTCTTTTGTGCATCCTATACACTGTAACCGCTTAAAAATCAATATTCACATGTCATTTTCATTCAGAATCGGAATATTTTATTGATCTTAAAATCTGAAATGTTTAGAAAAACAGTTTTATTTGGTAGGAAGAGATTCATTTCTGCTTGATAGAAGTCATTCCTCTCGAAAAACACCATTTCGAACATTGCTATCATTTTTGTTCATTTTCATCAATGATGTATCCTATTTTTCAAATTTATAATTTAGAATATTGTGCTTACGTAGTAATTTTACGAAACAAAGTTTTTTATCAGGAATATATTCTTTTCTCGCTTTCTTCCCAGTAGATTGAACTGTTTTCTTTAACATCCTCCAGTTTGAAACAACGAGATATTCCTTAAAAATGATAGCATAATTCATTTTTTTCTAATCTCCTTCTTCTTCGACTAAATAAGTGGATCGTCATGATCCATGCACACCACTGACCCATCTTGACAGTTTTACAGTTTTTATGATCATCCTCCCAATTTCTTATCACCCCGTAATGATTTATGACATTGGGTATCCGACACGCCCCCTCAACCAACGTGATTTCTGCCAGTGTAGTTTTACTCATGTTTTTGTTTGTATAAATGTGACTATTCGGTGTCTACTATTCTTTTTCTGGATAGTATCCTTACTACGTACTTTACTTGATGGTTCTTCTTATAATATAGAGTCTTCAGAATCATACTTCATCTGACCCTTATCTAAATAACCACACTAATCCAGAAGTTTCTATATCTGACCCAAAAAACCTAAAAAATAATACTGATCAGGTCGACGCCCCAAATTGAGCCATTTTGGCGAATCCGAAGCCTAAATGCACCAGTACCAATCAATCCTAAGCTTCAGATACTGGTTCTATAATCTTACTCAAATGACCCTAGAAGACTAATCATTCTTAAGTTTCAGATACTCTTTCTATACGTAACACGAGAACCTTGAAACAGTACCCCCTAAAGTCTAGATAATGATTATATATCTTCACCCAAACGACCCTAGAGGACCCTAATCACTCCTAAGTTTCAGAAACTCTTTCTATACCAAACGCAAGAACCTTAGAACAACCCTTAACTTTCAGAATGCTTAGAGTCACGCAGGTAATCCAGAAGCGCATGGCGTCCAACCTGCTCATCAACGACTCGAAGTATTCGTTTCTGAAAGAGCTGGGCCTCAAGGAGACTAACTCGGGTGTCTTCCATGGAAAGTGGGACGCCAACGGAGATGTCGTTCAGTCTTTCGCCCCAGCTAATAACCAACCTATTGCTAATGTGAGTTTTTAGAGATTTGGGCCTCCAAAAGGGTGAAAATTGGTGTTTCTGAAGTAAACCAACACACACCGCGGCAAACGCAGTTGAAAAGTGTAAGCAAAGAAAATCGATAGAGTAGATCAAATTTCAGTTACTGTAGTTCAAAAATTTTACTTTTCCCAATTTTTTTCATCCCAGATTCAAAAATCGTAACGGGAAAATGTTCGAAGTAGATAAAACTATCGTTGGGAACAGTCCGCAACGTTCATTATGTCAAGTAACACATTCATTAAAGTAAAAACACTTCCGAAAATGAAAGTGGAGGCCCGCAAAGCGGTTGCGAAGCGGTTTTATTGTCTTATTCCTTTGCCTAGGTGTGCAACAGTATTAAATGTAACTTATCTTATTTTTGAGAAACTTCATGTCCGACTGGTGATATTGTTGAAAACTTCGAATAACGGTAATCTCAACTTTATTAAACTCATACCCAAATTGATCGTCTGGAATTTCCTAGTTTGAAATGATGGTGGTTTTGTTTTTAAGGATTTCACCATTAAACAAAAAATAATAAATCAAAATTTTACTTAAGAAGTCATATTGAATTTTGTTCAAATCCCGTTTAGTTGACCTTGTGATGTCAAAAACAAAAAAACGATGTTATCAATCTTTATTTGCAGGTACAAAATGGAACAGTCCAGGACTACGAAACCGCGATTCAGGCATCAAGACAAGCATATGATGTAAGTTTCAAATTTTAATATACAAATATCGAAGAAAATTAGAGAAAAGTGCTCATTTTTGAGGTCGGAGTTGGTATTCTTTCCACTCTGGTCGGTATTTGACGAAATTTGAGGAAAACAAAATGTGAATTCTATGATATTAACTACTTCTAAGAAAATTTAAAATATTTTTCTTCGGTTTTTATACTGTCTTTCTGAAATCTAACTAGAAGCGAGCTCATGGCTTTTGAAAATTGTTTCATTTTCTCAGATTTTCATTTGAAAAGTGGCATTTTATAATAGAAAGGGTAGGTAAAATAACAAACTTGAGAGCCTTCAAGTGAAACAAAAAATAGAAAAAATGTCCAACGCCAGTTTTGCAGCAATGGTGTGACGTGCCGGCACCACGCCGTGGTGAAGTCGTTCGCCAAATTGGTGATCGTCTTCGGTCTCAACTCCAGAACCTTGGAAAGCTGGTCTCACTAGAAATGGGAAAGATTGGAGCTGAAGGAGTCGGAGAAGTTCAGGTATGAGTTGGGACCACCCACTGAGAAAATGAAGGGTTTAATATACGAAAGAATGACTAACAGGCCTTTGAAAGATGTGAGAAAAGTTTCTTTGAAAAGTTTAACGAGTTAGAATTGACCACCCACTAAGAAAAAGACTCGTTTCAATATCAATATTGTATTTCACAATTCTGGGTACAAAAAATAATGGCTGATATAACGACTAATTGGACTTTTTATATATCCAAAAATGGTTCTTGAAACCGTCTAACGTGTCAAATTGGAATACCCGTTGCGAAAACAGTTAGATTAATAGCGAAGACACGTGGATCCCAAAGTTTGCAATTCACTGTTTCCGTGGAATCACCTACTAGGAAAATTGAACACCTGCAAGGTCTTTTCAAATGACCACCCATTGAGAAAACGATTTGCATAGTTCATTTCATCTTCCAGGAATACGTCGACATTTGCGACTACGCCACAGGGCTGTCAAGAAGTCTCGCCGGGCAAATTTTCCCGTCCGAGAGACCTGGACACGCCTTGTTGGAGCAGTACAACCCACTAGGTTGGATAATATTCTGGACATGTGCCAATTTTGTAGTTCAGGTGTGGTCGGAGTCATCTCAGCGTTCAACTTCCCATGTGCAGTTTATGGATGGAATAATGCACTGGCTCTGGTGACTGGTATGGTTTTTATTTAAAAATTCATTCCCTTTAAATGTTTAAACATGTTCATATAAAAAACGTTTTTTAAAAATAAAGCCACAGAAGGTTTTTTTTGCTAGAAAACTGCCCAATAAAAGATCAAACATCATTCATTTTGAATGATAAAGAAAATAAGGTTAACTGATCATTGATAGTATGCTTGTCATCATGGAAAAAACCAGCGACGTTAAAATTGAAATATTTTTCCTCAAGTTTTTACTGAAATTCAAATTCTAGGAAACTCGGTCCTCTGGAAGCCAGCTCCCTCCACCCCACTGACGGCGATTGCAGTGACCAAGTAAATTTTTGAACTTCGCTTCGTTCAGATGGCCAGTCATCCCTGGTTTGTGACGATAGGGTCCATGTTCGATCCCTCAGGACAAAACTTTTTTTTGCTTTTTCTGAATCACAATTTTATAGATTGGTTGAACAAGTGCTGAACGATAACAATCTCCCAGGTGGTCTGTGCAGTTTGGTTTGTGGAGAGGTAATTTTGCATTATAATTTGAAATCACGCGTTTTGTCCGGTTTTGGATACGTTTACTTGGATTAGTCATAAATTTTGGTTGTCAACTCTCTTATTTCTTGGTGAACAGGAATGATTTTCAGTGTCCTAGATCAAAAGGCAGACTGTAGTTCGAAAAAATATACGTAGATCAGAAGTGATACTGTAACTGCAATTCATGAAAAATCCGTAGATCAAAAGTGATACTGTAACAGCAGTTCATGAAAAATCCGTAGATCAAAAGTGATACTGTAACTGCAGTACATGAAAAATCCGTAGAATCAAAAGTGATACTGTAACTGCAGTTCATGAAAAATCCGTAGATCAAAAGTGATACTGTAACTGCAGTTCATGAAAAATTCGTAGATCAAAAGTGATACTGTAACTGCAGTTCATGAAAATCCGTAGATCAAAAGTGATACTGTAACTGCAGTACATGAAAAATCCGTAGATCAAAAGTGATACTGTAACTGCAGATCATAAGAGTAGTTGTAGATCAAAAGATCTCATATTGTAACTTTCCAGGCGGACGTCGGACAGTCCCTAGTCAAAGACAAACGTGTCAACCTTGTATCGTTCACAGGATCCTCGGAAATCGGAAAGATTGTCGGTCAACAGGTCCAGGCTCGTTTCGGAAAGCTCCTTCTTGAACTCGGCGGTAACAATGCGATCATCGTCAACGACGACGCTGACCTGGACATGGTAGTTCCAGCGACAGTTTTTGCGGCAGTGGGAACGGCAGGACAGAGGTACTATTTTATAATAAATGCTGAAAACTGAAAAAAAAAATAATTTTTTAGATGTACAACGACGAGAAGACTTCTGATCCATGAGAGTGTTTACGATACGGTATGTTTTTTTTAAAAGAAATCATTCAAGATTTTGTTTTTTGATCATTAAAAAGGTAAAAGAGACATTTGAAGAGACCACCCACGAAGAAAATGGCGTTATACACGATGTTTCAGGTTGTCGAGAGACTAAAAAGAGCCTATGCCCAATTCGAGTCCAGAATCGGAGACCCACTGGAGTCGAACACGATCATCGGACCACTCCATAACTTCCAGGCTGTCGGTAAATACAAGGCAGCCGTGGCTGAAGCAGTGGCGTCTGGTGGTAAAATTGAATATGGTGGAAAGGTAATTTTTGATGTTTTTCGTAAAATTTTGAGCATGTTGACTCGGAATAGTAATATTATTTTTATAAAATGAACTTTCAATTTCATAATTTTTGAGAGATCTAATAATAATTTCTGATTAGCGAACTTTGAAAAGCGCACTTCTTGAAAACAACCCAGGAAATAAGATTTTGGTTTTTGTTTCTACGAAATGAAGAAGTGATACTGTTACTTCAATACGAAAGCTCCCTTTGTCTTTCAAAATTTTCAGAACGGAAGTAAATACTTTTTCGGTTGCAAATGAGAGATCAAATTTCAGTTACTGTAGTTCAAAAATTTTCAATTGTCCATCTTTTTTTCATTCCAGAGTCACAAATCGTAACGGAAAAAATGCTTGAAGTAGGTCAAAATAAGTATTGAAACCTATTTCAAGATGAGAAAACGATGAAAATAGGTTTGAAAAACTAGAAAAACATCGAAAATAAAATAATGAGGTGAGTGCGCTCCCCGGAGGGTCTTGCAGAGCGGCTATATCCACTTGTCCCTGATCCGCAGGTACAATAACTTTTCTAAGAATTTCCGCACTTTTCCCCAGAATTCAACCACCATGTTGGAGTTTCTCGAATAATTTAGTATTTTCTAGGTCATAGAGAAAGAAGGAAACTACGTACTCCCGACGATCATCACCGGACTTCCACACGACGCACCAGTTATCCTGAGAGAAACATTCGCCCCAATTCTCTACGTGTTGAAGTTCAAGACGGTCGAAGAAGCGATTGCGATTAACAATGAGGTATGGATGGTCTAGGGGCGGAGTCGACGAATAGTCGAGGTTTAGTGGCAGCGTCAGCGAATAGTCGAGGTTTAGGAGCGGAGTCGGTGAGTAGTCGAGGTTTAGAAGCAGCGTCAGCGAATAGTCGATGTTCAGGGGCGGAGTCGGCGAATAGTTGAGGTTTAGGGGCGGAGTCGGCGAATAGTCCAAAACTTGAAGTGGACTGACCGGCTTTGGAGTCGGTCCGATGCCTGTACAGTAGAGTTGCACGGAATAAATTCTGACTTCCGTTTTGGGAAATTTTACCTCCGTGAAACTCTGCTGTAGAAGGTCTGATTAAGTAGAGTTCGCAATGTCGCTGTTTGGCCAACGAGTTCCAGACTTCTGGCAATATTCTGAGGAAAAAAAGAAACAGGCCAACTTTCACTGAAACGACCTCGACTTTTACAGGTAGCCCAAGGTCTTAGCTCATCTCTGTTCACAACTAACATTGGCAACGTCTTCAAATGGATTGGCCCAAAGGGCAGTGACTGTGGAATTGTCAACGTGAACATTCCGACCTCGGGAGCAGAAATCGGAGGAGCCTTCGGAGGTGAAAAAGAGACCGGAGGAGGTAGAGAATCAGGAAGTGACTCGTGGAAACAGTATATGAGGAGGTGAGCATTTTTGTACTGTAAGAGTTATTCAGCACATACAGTAATCTTTTTGCGATACGAATTTCACAGTAATCTTTTTGAGATCAAAACTCTACAGTAATCTTCTTATGATCCGAGTTGTACAGTAATATTATTTTAATCAAAATTGCTACAGTAATATTTATGAAAAACAATTTTTTACAATAACCAAATAGTGTGTTTCGATTTAAAATCGACAGTAATCTTCATGAAGAGAAATAAAAATCAGGTCGACCCCCCAAATCAAGCCATTTTGGTCAATCCTAAGCCTAAATGCACCAGTTCCAACATACAAAAAGTTTCAGATCCACCTGCACGATCAACTACAGCAAATCTCTCCCACTAGCCCAAGGAATCAAGTTTGAATAATCAGCTCCCGAACATGTGTATGTATTTAATAAATAGAGATAGCCAAAGTACAATGTTTATCGAAAAACAAAGAGACAATAACATTTTTGGGACGGGAACAAAGCATTGTTTGACCAGCCGGATACATTCATTATAAAAGCAACAGGAGCCGAAATCTGGAGAATAAGCCCGAAATGAAGCTATTTTGTACTATCTTACTGTCATTTCTTGTTTTCTCGCAGTCTCAGGTAAGACGAATTGTGTCGTGAGAGACATGAGTTTTGGTCGTGGTGCAGACTTTACTACTTTTATGACGACATTTCTTGTTCGCTCAATATTCACTTTGAAATGTCGTGAGAGAGGAGTTCTGGTTATGGTGAAGATTTTACTCCTTTTATGAAGAAAGTTGAAAATGTCGTGAGAGACAAGTTTTGGTCGTAATGCACTGTTTACTTCTTTCACGACGGTAGTTCTGAGGCTCACGAAATCATCTGTTCAACTTTCACAGGATCTAACTTGATAATCAAAGAGTTCTAGTCGTGATGCACAATTTTAAATTTTCGGTTTATTATGTATGTTATGAACGTCGGAAGTGTCGTGAGACTACGAGTGTTGGTCGTGATGCAGAACTTGCTTCACAAATTACGACAATATTATAGGAAACCGAAACTGAAAAGTCAAAGCTTGAAAAGATCCACTTGCTACAGTCCATTTTATCTGCGAGGAGTACGGTGAGTTTAGAGACACCTCTGGCAATTGAAAATCGACAAGGTCCAGGTAAACCCGGGCGAGAATAGGTTAACTCTGGCCAGAACTGATCAATCCATGCCAGATTAGATAAAATCCTGTCTGGTTCTTGAAAAAAAAGTAAATTCAGGCCGGATTAGGTCTAGCAAGTTCAGATTTTCATCGACTCAAATGGGTCTTATTTTTTGTCGAGGTTTACCTGTACTTGTCGATTTTCAATTCCCAGAGACTACACATCTCGGCAAAGGAATAAGACGATAAAACCGCGTCGCAACCGCGTTGTCGACCTCCGCTTTCATTTTCGAAAGTGTTTGTACTTTAAAAAATGTTCCACTAGACATATTGAACGGTGCGAACTGTTCTCAACGATAGTTTTACCTACTCTAAACATTTTTACGTTACGATTTGTGAATCTGGGACGAAACAAAAAAGAAAAGTAACATTTTCTGAGCTACAGTAACTGAAATTTGAGGCATTTAGTAACATGCACCCCGTTGCACCGTGCACCCCGTTTTCTTCAAACGTTAATAACTTTGCTCAGAACATCTCAATCATCTCTTTTTTAGGCTTAGGTTGAACCTTAAGCTAGCCCCAACGTAACCTAAGCCTGAAAAGAAGGTGTTCATAGTAACACACATCACGTTTTTTTACATTCGAAAAAAACGGGTTGCAACTGGATGCAGTCAAAACGGGGTGCATTTTACTAAATGCCGAAATTTGACGACACAACTGAAGAATTCCTCCAAAAATCCCCGAAACTTCTACTCTATCGACTTTCTTTGCTTACACTTTTCAACTGCGTTTGCCGAAGTGTGGACTACGACTTCTGTACGTTTCTTTGCAGGACCTACCATCTGTCGATTTGGCTACAGACCTTCCAATCATAAATCCGGCAATTGTCAACAACACTGTGGACATTTTCAACATCAGTCAGATTTTGGTAGACAAAAATGGTAGAGTCAATAATGCTCAAATCCAACTTCAGAGTCTGTTGCCAACACTTCCACCACTTGAGACAGTGACGTTCGCTCCGATCGACTTGAACAAACTATTGGTAGCCTTTTTGTGACCGGTTCGTGGCAATTATCGATTTCAGGATAATATTCCAACCCTACCGACTTTCACACTCCCGCCAATCAAGTTTGAGACTATCGATCCGGATTTTTTCGTGAGTACTTTTTATGAGACTCATTTTATGGATGACCAATATGGATTCCAGAACACCTACAGGCATCGAACGGTTCACCTGAGAATTGCCCTTTACCGTAATTCACATAACACATAGCTTCCTCTACCTGTAAAAAAAATCTGGCCTCCGTAAATCGGTTACTTAGTAGTGTAACAGTTTCGCCTCGAAATACAAGAACGATTCAAGCAATGCGCCTTTAATTTCAATGGACTGAAAGTAGCAATGATAATTTAAATCCACAAAGATCTAACTGTTCGTTGTGAGAGTCCCGACTCCTACCGTACTCATTTTTACAAAAATGCGACTGGCGCGTTTGAAATCGGTCAGACTTTTTGCTAGATATGTGTTTAAGTAATGCGCCTTTAATTTCAATGGACTGAAAGAAAGAATAATTATTTAAATCCACAAAGATCTAACTGTTCGTTGTGAGAGTCCGGACCCTAGGGTAGGCCTACCATACTCATTCTTCAAAATTGAGATTAGAGCGCGTTTGAAAACGGCCATGCTTCTAGCGATACATGCATAAAAGAAAAATACAATTTTGTGAACTACAGTAACTGAAATTTGACCTACCCTATCGATTTGCTTTGCTTACACTTTTCTACTACGTGTACCGCAGGGTGCCCCACTCTGTTAATCTCTCTCTTTTTCCAGCAAAATTTCCTAGCTAACCTCCCAACGCTGCCTCCAATGGAAACAATTGATCCGGAGTGGTTTGTGAGTAATTCAAAATGATAAAGACCCTTACAAGTTCATTGCAGTCAAACCTACCAACTCTTCCCCCGCTTCCAACAGTTGATCCTAATTTCTGGCAGAATCTTCCTACACTAGCTCCAGTACCAACAATCGATCCTGAGATTATGGTGAGAAAATGCAAAAATAGAGGAAGTAGAGGATCGAAATTTTCAGCAAAAACTTTTCCCATCTGTAGCAACATTGGATCCAGACTTCCTCAAGTCGATCCCGACCCTACCGACTATCGATTTTGGAGCTTTTGTGAGACCACCCACGTCGAAAAATGAAGAAAAAAAGATTACAGGCGGTACCAACACCAATGCCACCGTCGGTACAGTGTGTCCCAAGAATTTTCAACGAGAGTAGATTGAATGATACTTTTATGGCCGAACTCAATGATCTGGCGATCAACGGATCGATAAAATTGATCGAGGGATCTTTTTTGACCGCGGTAGAGTTACTATAGGGTAACTGTAACTTTTGTGAATTCCAGTCCACTAGAGTTTGTACGACGAACCAGACAGAAAATCTGACCGAGTTCTTCGACAAGTACCCAAAACTGATCGAGTTTGGGGATATTGTGAGTTTGCAAAAATCGGCTGAATTCTGCGGGGGTCGAACCTCTCACAAATTTCGTATTCCTAGCTGGCACCCCTCTCGACAATAGCTGAACGAAAGAAGCTTCTCGAATACATAATCGACGGCAACTCCCTGGGAATCTTTGAAATGAGTCTTCACAAGTCACTGGTAGGCGGTTCAATTACCCAAGTTTGAGGTAAATTTTAGGAATACCTCACAAATACGACCATCATCGCATCTGTAGCAGGGTTATCTTCGCAGTTGTCACTTATGCAGTTGGATTTGACACTTCACCCTATTTAAATTGTTCATATATAGAAATAATAACTTAATAAATTATTCGTCTTTTGTTTCACTCTTGAGTTGAAGAAAGAAAGAAAGAGAGAGAGAGATAGAGAGAGAGAGAGAGAGAGAGAGAGAGAACATTGCCTCGTCAGGCCAACGTACTTGTACACAATAATAATAACTGGCTTCGTTTTAGGTTTACGAGCGGTCTGAACTTACAGTACTCGGAAGGTCAAAAATATTTATCATACAAAACAACAACATGGTTAACTCGTGGTAGTTCACATCTCCCTGTTTATACGTCGGGATGAGATAGTGTCGAGACGGAGAGACACAGTGTTTTGTGTAAGTTCACGTGGGTCTGTACACAGTAAACAGGGAGATGTGAGGTTGACAAAGTTTGGTAGGAAGTGGTTCAAATTCCCGAGTTTTGTTCAAAGGCTGAATCAGGTTATTCCGAGCAACGCCATTGCACCTTCTGGGGGATTCTTTCAGTTGTGTCGTCATCGGAGCATCCGTTTGTCGATTCTGGTAAATTGAAGCATGATAGACTGGAGTGTTCTGATAGTGTTTTGACCATTCGCGGTGACAGGCTCGGAATGTATTCTCTCGGAATAAGCCATGTTGATAAGTTGAACAGGTCCAGGAAGACTTTGTAGCGATCGCTGAATGTTTGAACAATAGGTAATGTTATTAACCCCGCCCACTTTGTATCTTGAAGAGACAAGCAATGAGTGGTCAATTTAACCGAATGAAAGCAACCAATAATAGACGAGAAAGACCACGCCCCTTAGGCGATTCAACTAGCTTGTTGAATAAATCTCACCTCACAGTCGTTCTCAGATACAGATAACCAGATGAGCCTCCAGTACCCTGTTTACTTCCAAGCATTCGTTGAACGAGTAGAACGTGATTATCTGGAAATTTTTTGATTTCTAGAAATCGATTAAGATCAGTTTTTGACCTACGATACGCTACAGTAACCAAACCATACAGTAACTCTGACCTTTTGACGTACAACAGTAACTTCAACTTCTTGAAACTTCTAGAGGAATCCGTGTCGATTTCTCCAAGTATCACACATATCTAGCAAAAAGTCTGACCGATTTCAAACTCGCGGCAGTCGCATTTTTGTAAAATGAGTACGGTAGGGTCGGGACTCTCACAACGAACAGTTAGATCTTTGTGGATTTAAATTATTATTCTTACTTTCAGTCCATTGAAATTGAAGGCGCATTACTTAATCGTTCATGTATTTCAAAGCGAAACTGCTACGGTAACTAAGTAACCGATTTACGGAGGTCAGACTTTTTTACAGGTAGAGGAAGATATGTGTATCAGAAACATGAATTTTTGACCTACTACAGTAACTCAAGATGGTTTCATCGATTCCATTGAAATACAGTAACACTTTGACCTACTCTAGTAACCAAAAAATCTATAACGAGTTGACGGATAATTTCGAACTTTTTTTCAACCGTGACCAAGTTACAGTAACTTGGAACATCATGATTCTACAGTAACCAACTCACGTCTCCATTTCGTGAACAAACTGTCGATGTCCATAAGGTAGGTCAAAATCTGGTATGGCTGGGAGAACCGTGGCATATCGCGATAGAAGTAGATCAGCAGGGCTCCTTTCATCGCTTCGTGTGATAGAAGTCGATTACCTGAATTTTTACAGTTTTTTCATTAGAGCACATTTGCACTCACCAATTTTGATCTGAGCTTTGTGTAGTTCTGGGTCCAGAATTGATTGGAAGGATTCTTGCGTTTTTACGTATTCTGCTAGTAGCTGTTTTCCAACTTCTTCAGTGTTATTTGGGTTCTGAATTCTCTCTCTCTCTCCCTCTCTCTCCCTCTCTCTCTCTCTCTCTCTCTCTCTCTCTCTCTCTCTCTCTCCTTCTCTCTCTCTCTCTCTCTCTCTCTCTCTCTCTCTCTCTCCCTCCCTCTCTCTCTCTCTCTCTCTCTCTCTCTCTCTCTCTCTCTCTCTCTCTCTCTCTCTCTCTCTCTCTCTCTCTCTCTCTCTCTCTCTCTCTCTCTCTCTCTCTCTCTTTCTCACCACAGCTTCGGCATGCATGTCGCTAAGGTATCGCTTGACAGTATTTTCATACTTGGTCCAGAAACCTTCTGGATCTTCCTCCGATGGCTTCAACCCTGGCGTTCTCTCCAACCAATTCTAAAATCAACAAATGAGCGAAACCCGGGGTGGGTCGGCGCTCACCTGGATCAAAATCAACAAACTCGGGCGGATCTCAGAATCATTCAAGGCTTTTGTATCCTCCTCGTTGAAGACGTTCTTGTAGTGTTGAGCGTTATACTAAAAAGGGATTCTTTATCGAAGTGGATATCGACCTCGTCTATATGTAGAGCAAAAGGTGAGGGGTTCAATTCCACCTATATTAATTGCAAAAACTTACTCGAATCCTTCGAACCGGCTGGATACCGAGGGTGTTTTCCAAAAGTCGGAATTGAAGAGATTGAAAACCAGAAGCGGGTGTTAGATATTTACGGAAGTCGACAAAATCCAAAGGGCTCATTGTGTCCAAAATAATTATCTGCTCGACGAGCAGCTTGAAAATTCGGACAGTCCGATCCAATCCAGATACGATTCTCAAAGTCTTTGATTCATCTACTACTGGGTTGTCCAGGAGTGCTCTAACATTGTCGATGTCGAACAAAATCTGTTTAAACCAAAGCTCGTGAGCCTAAAATTGATTTTACACATGATTTTTTTCATTTTCCTACCTGATGAATAACAATGAAAAGATGTTCATCATCAACTCTATGACCACTCTTCTCCGACTGCAAGGTTTGGCAGTCCAAAAGTTTATCGAGCTGAAATAGTAAAAATCGACGAATTCTAAAAGAACCGAACCCCAGTAGTGATGAGCGCAGAGCAAAAGCTCTAACCACTCGGCTACGCGAGCACTGTCGCGGTGCCCGCGCACTACAAAAGACTATCTTGGGGCTCACCTGCAGGTACTCTGTGTACGTTTGTCCAAAGCCCATTTCTACCTTGTTGACTCCATTCTGCTCCTCGTCTTCTGTAGCTCCGTAGCCCATGGGACACGACATTCTGGAAGAAGTTATTGGATTCTGATGGAACACATAGTAGAAGACACTGTGTGGACAGCAAGGCGTCGATCGAGTTTTGTCTTTGACCATAAATCTTCTATCTTCTGTTAACGATTTCATTGCGTTGATAGATACTAAACATGCAAAACGAACAACTTATCGACTTTATGGCTAGTCCAAGTCGACATGATGAGAAGATCGGATAGCTATATTCTAATGAGACAGCGGTGGCTAACTCAAGTCAATATTATAAAAGATCGGAGTCCATTGACTCATTCAAGCGTTCAGGCGGAATTCACAATAAAGCTACTACAACAGTATTCAAATCTGTATAGTAGAAAAGAAAAGAAACTATGACTTATTCAAGAATCCAAACCGATAGGAAAAAGCAAAAATGAATCACCCCAAGCTGGATCCGAACCCTGGACCACTAGGTTGGAAGGTTTAGCAATAGCCCACTTTTTTTAAGGTTGGATGGTTTAGCAATAGCCCACTGAGCCAATAATTTATCACGATCTGATCAGAGCTACAGTAAAAGTAAGAAAAAAACGACAAGACAGGTAAGTCAAGAAACGATGACTAATAATCTACTTTGACACCCTTATTATCATCATAATCTTATCTTTGATTAGGGGTCATATATCATCAAGGAATATTTATTATATAGAGGACCCGTAAATTTTGCTAGTTGGGTTACTGTAGGAGGGGTCACTGTAGACAAGAGTCTTCGGAGTTACTGTAACTTTAGTTCCAAACTAGAACATTCGTCTCGGATAGTATCAAAAACACAATAAATGTCAAATAAATACAGATTAATACTCCGGCGAATGGACGCCTCAGGAAGCTTTTTTGAACAAAGATACCTAAAATATTTTCTGACTACTGTAACTTTTTGACCTACCCAAAATAGTGGTGGTGAGGACGATAAGCAAGAATGTCATTAGGAGCCGGTAAGTCGGGTTCAGCGCGAGCTGCAAATGGGTTACTGTGGTTGCAAAGCGTTTTGATCTACCTCAATATTTTTGCCTCTGGCACTGGCGATCGTGAACGGTAAACCGAAGCCCATCAGCAGGTCTGAAGGACTTTATACGAAAAAGTGTACTGAATCGTTTCTATTAAGAATCATTTCCTCAAGGAGGGCTTACAAGGTGAAAAAATTTTTTGTACACTTTTTCGTATTAACTGGTCTGAAGGTACTGTGACTAACTTCAAAACTTCTCTCGGGCAGACACAAAATGGTACGATTTCATCGTGTTGTTAGATACTGAACATGCAAAACGAACAACTGATCAATTTTATGGCTAGTCCAAGTCGACATAATGAGAAGATCGGACAGTAATATTCTAATGGGAAGTTGTGCACAGTGCGGCAAACGCAGTTGAAAAGTGTAAGCAAAGAAAATCGATACAGTAGATAAATTTCAGTTACCGTAGTTCAAAAATTTTACTTTTCCCCTTTTTTCATATCAGATTCACAAATCGTATTGCACATATCTAGCAAAAAGTCTAACCGATTTCAAACTCGCGGCAGTCGCATTTTTGTAAACTGAGTACGGTAGGCTCGGACTCTCACAACGAACAGTTAGATCTTTGTGGATTTAAATTATTATTCCTACTTTCAGTCCATTGAAATTAAAGGCGCATTACTTAATCGTTCATGTTTTTCGAAGCGAAACTGCTACGGTAACTAAGAAACCGATTTACGGAGGTCAGACTTTTTTACAGGTAGAGGAAGATATGTGTATTGGAAAAATGTTTGAAGTAGTTAAAACTATCGTTGAGAACAGTCCGCAACGTTCAATATGTCTAGTGGAACATTTTTTAAAGTACAAACACTTTCGAAAATGAAAGCAGAGGTCGACAACGCGGTTGCGAAGCGGTTTTATTGTCTTATTCCTTTGCCGAGGTGTGCCCTGTGTCCGCCAGAGACAAATTTTGAAGATAATTTATCGATTGATTTTGGAACTTACTGAACAATGGGCCTCCTACAGCAGCCGCCATGGCCATCCTTGGGTATCCCTGTCTTACAACACTTATATCAGCTATAAGATCTCCGATTGAGTTACTCCAGGCTAAAATCGTCAAGCCGAGAATCTCATGGGATATTCTTGATACGATACCCAGCATAGTCACAACATTCACTATTTCCGATGATGTTAGATAGATCCATGCGATTGACATCAGAAATCCCAGATAGGAGTAGGTTTCCTTAAGCTTTTTAGTGGCATGTTAAGGTCTAGTTACCTTGTAGTATATTGGAGTCTCGTTAAGATTTGTAAACGCTGTTACCAATCCAATGAGTACTGCTGAGAAGGTCAAGCCGTAGAGCCACAAACCAGGCCCATTGAAGGGTTGAAGTGAGCTCACTGAAATTTATAACTTAACGACCCCAAATAGGTTTTAAAACATCGAAAAGTACGAAAATTTGGCTCGGATAAGGATTGGAGAATCACATCGTTTCATTCCAAGCGTTGGGAATAGTGATCGTCATAGCCAAATTATAAGGGAAGGGCGCACTGGGTCACCACAAGCAGTCGCCGACCAGCCGCGGGTTTCGCCTAACTTACGTGTTTCACGTCAACCTGAGTCGTTTTGAACCGGATTTTTTCTGGAATTGATAAAAAAACTAACCTTGAAGTGTAAAAAGTATGAATTGAGGGCATAGAACTGCATGAATGAGGGCTAAAGGCTTGCTCCAACTTTTTTCATTAAGTGGGATCGTTAATTTGAAGAGGAAATCCGGGATAATCTCAAATCTATCGTTGTTAACCTTGATTCTTTTGAACTACCTTGAGCATGCAAATCATTTTATACAGAAAGTTCATCTCGTAAAACTCTTTGAGTTCCGGCCATGGCTTTAAGTGCTCCATGAGGTCTCTATACAACTCCTTGCTTTTCCAAGAAGTCGCTTGAACGGGGTTAGGGACTGCAAATGATACTGTAACCTCATTTCTCCTGTAGGGTACCCAAACTAGCGGCTCGGCTTCTTGCCTCATGTCCTGTGAACACGTGGTTGTGCAGGACTACGAACTCATCGTCGGAAGATTCTGTTGTAATGGTATCTGGAATGTCTGCTTTGTGTCTCGTTTGTGCTCACTTTGTACCTCCTCTCTTCGAATCATTTCCCGAAGCGTTCCTGGTTAGGATGGAATGGACAAAACTGATCGAGCTCCGTTTCATATAATGCTCGTTTTTCGGTGCTTCTTTCACATATCCTTGTAGTTTGTCAATAGCGTCGTTAATTATATGAACCTCAGGGACCACAGCTGTAAAACACAAAAATTTTCAACTCAAATGGAGAAAAGCAAAAATGTCTGCTTCTAGCGAGGAACACACTCTGATGTTTTTGATGAAAGATTTTACATTCACAAACGTCTTCAAATTCGGCACTTTCAAATCTACGTTTCTCGAAAATGAAGAAAGAAAAAACAAAAAAGGTCGCTGCTAGCAGGGATTGAACTTGGAGCTCGCTTTAGCGTCAGGCATACCATTCAACCATTCTCAGGGAAACAGTTCATAGCCAGATCTGGAAAAAGACGAACAGATCTGGAGTGAAATCACCAAACAGCTTCAAAATTTCAATTTTCGCTCTAGTAGCTTCTGGAAGTACTGTGTGCGAATATTGTGACCTATAAACGTTTTTCAAATGAGTTATCAACGTTTGAAAAAATTTTGTGAGCGCCAGATCTGGCTCGTTTTTTTGGGTGGTAAATTATGTTCCCTAACTTTCTTCATTGAAGAAATTTTCAAAATTTAGTTGATGATTATAGCATCGGACTGTGTTTCGAACAGATTGAAATAATTTTTACTCGTATTCCTGTATTTTTGAAAATAGTGAACCAGATCTGAAAGTTTCAAGCCAGATCTGGAAACAGAAAGTCCGAGAGAGTAACGTTTTAAAGAAATTTTTCCAACAGAAAATGATTTTTATACTGTTTCCATAATCTTCAAACTTCATTAGGTCTCAAATTTCCCTCTATTCTGGCTAACTTTGATTGAAGTCTGAAAAATGTAAGCCAGATCTGGAGAATTTGAGCCAGATCGTGTCAATTCTAGCCAGAAATTTCCAGATCTGGCTATGAAACGTTTCCCTGAGTTACACTAAAACCCCGAAACCACACTCACAATTAGCTCTTGTGATCGTGATAGTTGGTGCATCACTTTTCTTGCTTTGGATTCGATGGAGCTTCTGGGAAAATATTAATCTCTCTCTCTCTCTCTTTTCTCTCTCTCTCTCTCTCTCTCTCTCTCTCTCTCTCTCTCTCTCTCTGTCTCTCTCCCTGTCTCTCTCTCTGTCTCTCTCTCTGTCTCTCTCTGTCTCTCTCTGTCTCTCTCTCTCTCTCTCTCTCTCTCTCTCTCTCATACCTTCCGTCTCAAATGAATCTGATGCCCAATGATGACCGTAACAACGTATACTGCATAAATACCAAGTAAAGCTGAACTCAACGCTTGTTGACAGAATAAAGGTATAACTCACTCAAAGGCATGTATAGATGAACACGATCGTTGGTCAAGAAACATACGAACAGGAAAACCACGGTAACCAGATAAAAAGACAAATCTCGAATTGTATCGAACAGCTCAATTCTGAAAGGCTTGGTAATCACTATAGTCGCTACGACTATCGTAATCACAAACAGTCCACCACCTGAAAAATGCGAAAAATTATATAGCGCAGTGGTTTTTTGTCTCTTTTAGAGAGCAGAAGGCCGAAGGTTCGAGTCCCACTCGGAACTGGCATTCTTGCATTTTACTTACCGTACAGCTCTCCGAGGGCTAAATCAGCTTTTGGTGTTGGACTCGATAGAATTGAAGCGATAGAGCCAAAAACATCTGGAGCGCCGTTACCGAAAGCCATAAATGTGACTCCCTGAACTTTTTCTTCTCTCTCTCTCTCTCTCTCTCTCTCTCTCTCTCTCTCTCTCTCTCTCTCTCTCTCTCTCTCTCTCTCGTCGTAGTGGACGCAAAACACGGTCAGTGCACAACATCCGACGCTACTCATAAAAGAAAAACGCAAATTCGCCCCTCTCGCTAGTTTTTAGAGGCAAAATGATCATGCAAATCCATTTTGATATCTACAGTAAACAAAAGTGGTAATTTTGATATCGTAAAATCGTTGGGGTCAGTCTACTACAGTATCATACTCCAGAATTCTTCACGGACGGACACAGGTGGCCGCCTTGTGCCCGCCCGAGCGTAGCGACCAATAAAAACTTTTTGAAACACTTACCGCTACACTCTCACTGATTTTCAGGTGAGCAACGATGGCCGAAATAGAAGGGCTGAAGTAATCATCGGCAGCCGAGCTGGTCATCAACAGAAGGATAATCAAGAAGCATATCGCCACGGTTATGACTATAGCTCGTGTGGCGGCATTGTCTGTACATTCCACGTACTGTGACCATAGAAGGTAGCCACCACCTTCGCATGCGTCGTCATTGCAGTTAACATAGTAGCAGACCTCTGCAAGTTTTGCATTGTTCGTGTAGTGGATAAAGCGTTTGGCTTGCGCGCGGGAGATGAGGGTTCGATTTCTTTCAGCCTCAGGAGTTTTTGTAATTTTCGGTAATAAAAGATTAAGAATTTCTATTCAGATCTAATCAACTTTTTGTAGCTCGAATCAATCCGCGAGGGCTTTGCAACTTTTGCATTTTCCGAACTGACAAAAAAGAGTTTAAAATATCTAAACGGTTCATAATTGAATCTAATACACTTTTTTTAAGCACAGTCAATCCCTGAAGTATTTTAAAATTTTCGCTTCTGCTCAAAAGCTGTTAAAAAGTACGACCTCCAAGAATTCGAATTAGATCTAACTTACTTCTGGAAGCAAGATTTGAGATCACTAATATTGACTTTCCGATGACAGAGTACGATCCTTACCGGTTGCATTCATTTTTGCTTTTTCTTAGAGGTTACATGGTAGAATATGATATAAAATCCAGATGGAATATTTTCGAATACTCACGATCATGAGTCCAATTTGACCAAACTTCACATTTGTCTGCATTACAATTCATGGTTGGGTCGGTGGATGTGAAAACAGAATCGGCATAGGTCGAATAAATAACGGAGAAAAGAATTATAACAACACGATGCATTCCTGAACTGATTCAATCTTATCAAAACGGTTCGTGAGCTGAATCAAATATTGATAAGTTCCGTGTTCACCTACGTAGGTGCTGCACGGAAGACACGGAGATAAGGTTTTATTAAAAGTTATCGGAAATCAGAATGAGAAAGAGCAAAAAAAGCAGTTGGTGGGAGTCGAACCCCTGATTTGTAGCGTGACAGGCAAAAGGTCTACCAACTGCGCCATGTGCCACAAAGAGTGTAGGCGTGCTACGCTAATTTTCCTACTGAAAATTGTCCAATAATTTTGGTTTTGACGCAAGGCCACAAAGAATGTGATTATCAACTATTATCAGTACTCTCGGTTCAGGATGCAAGCACACGTTGTCTAAGACAGCGTTTTGAACTTCAGAACTAAGAGAGAGAGAAAGAGAGAGAGAGAGAGAGAGAGAGAGAGAGAGAGAGAGAAAGAGAGAGAGAGAGAGAGAGAGAGAGAGAGAGAGAGAGAGAGAGAGAGAGAGAGAGAGAGAGAGAGAGATGGGAGAGAGATGGGAGAGAGATAGAGAGATGGGAGTACAGGATGTCACGGGTTCATTGCCCACCTTACCCAGAAAATTCCTGTATTTTCCAGTTTCATGATAAGCAATAAGATCAAACTTCTAGTACATGATTCTAACTGAACTCATAGACAGACTTAAAAAAAACCAGTAAAAACGACAAGTCTCGAGCATAAAATGATAAGATGTGCTACTGTCTGATGTTAACATTTTGAGATAAAAGCAGAGGCAGAGTGAACTTTTTCTCATATCTAGTTTTGTTTGATAAGGTGTTATAAGCCGTTACTAACGTAGAAGCTAACGTCAGCACATGAATCGTTTCGCAGACTGGAGTTCATTTCGGTAGAGTATAGCCAGGTCGTGGAATTGAAAATGGACAAAGTCCAGGTAAACCCATGCCAGAATAGGTAAAATCATGGCCGGGTCTGGTAAATCCTGGCCAGGTTTTTGTCGACTCAAATGGGTCTAATTTTTGTCGACAATTCCCAGAGAGAGAAAGTACTCCAGATGCCCACAATGTAGTATAAAAGGGTTGCAGTTTATTCTGTTCAACAATAACACCTCAATCACTTCTTACTTCCGGTAAACACATTTTCCTGATAAAGGTCTGATCCACACTTTAAGTCCAGCTGATTCAATGGTCAAGTCTGTGATTCATAGAAGAGTTAGGACGGGAAATGGCGCCATTTCTCGCTTCGAAATAAGCGTCACGTTTCCACGTTTTTATTCCCTTCTCGATACCGTAATCAGAGGCTAGGACTAAAATTTACTGATAATTTTGAATTCCCGCGTCTCAAAAAGTTTTCACGTTTCCACGTTTTTATTCCCTTCTCGATACAGTAATCAAAGGCTAGGACTAACATTTACTGATCATTTTGAATTCCCGCGTCTCAAAAAGTTTTCACGTTTCCACGTTTTTATTCCCTTCTCGATACAGTAATCAAAGGCTAGGACTAACATTTACTGATCATTTTGAATTCCCGCGTCTCAAAAAGTTTTCACGTTTCCACGTTTTTATTCCCTTCTCGATACCGTAATCAGAGGCCAGGACTAACATTTACTGATCATTTTGAATTCCCGCGTCTCAAAAAGTTTTCACGTTTTCACGTTTTTATTCCCTTCTCGATACCGTAATCAGAGGCTAGGACTAACATTTACTGATCATTTTGAATTCCCGCGTCTCAAGAAGTTTTCACGTTTCCACGTTTTTATTCCCTTCTCGATACCGTAATCAAAGGCTGGGACTAACATTTACTGATCATTTTGAATTCCCGCGTCTCAAACAGTTTTCACGTTTCCACGTTTTTATTCCCTTCTCGATACCGTAATCAGAGGCTAGGACTAACATTTACTGATAATTTTGAATTCCCGCGTCTCAAAAAGTTTTCACGTTTCCACGTTTTTATTCCCTTCTCGATACCGTAATCAGAGTCTAGGACTAACATTTAATGATAATTTTGAATTCCCGCGTCTCAAGAAGTTTTCACGTTTCCACGTTTTTATTCCCTTCTCGATACCGTAATCAGAGGCTAGGACTAACATTTACTGATCATTTTGAATTCCCGCGTCTCAAAAAGTTTTCACGTTTCCACGTTTTTATTCCCTTCTCGATACCGTAATCAGAGGCTAGAACTAACCGAGTATTATTTTGAGTACAGTACCTTGGAACCAAATGTTTGCGCTAGGTAAACTACTTCAGCCGTGACGCGTACAGACCACGTGGTCCCATAGGTATCGTCTCGCAGTTCAGTTTTTGATGAATGTCTCTGCCTTACCGGATTGATAAAATAGCGAAATGTCATAAAACACATCACACAATCATTGGTTGTTTGGATTATGTTGCATTATCATCACTAGTTTTTTTTAATGCGTTCTCTTTTCTGTCAGAGAAGAATGAAGTTTTGATGAGCAATGACAAAATACCAAAAAATTAAAGTTTTGAACGAATTTTTAGCTGAAGTTACGGTATTTTGGAGCCATGACCTGTTTTTTCAATCTAAACGTATTTTCCCACCAGTAAAATCATTCAATCGAGATAAAAATCATTGTTCGAAATACAAAACATTTTAACTGCAAAGTTTGAAAAGAAAAATAAGAAAATTAAAAAGTGAAAATGAACGTCTGACTACAGTAACTTTGACCTACCTGTCGATTTTATTTTTATTTTTTTCAATTTGTTCCTTTTCTTGCAGTTTCGGGTTGCACATATCTAGCAAAAAGTCTAACCGATTTCAAACTCGCGGCAGTCGCATTTTTGTAAAAATGAGTACGGTAGGGTCGGACTCTCACAACGAACAGTTAGATCTTTGTGGATTTAAATTGTTATTCCTACTTTCAGTCCATTGAAATTAAAGGCGCATTACTTAATCGTTCATGTTTTTCGAAGCGAAACTGCTACGGTAACTAAGAAACCGATTTACGGAGGTCAGACTTTTTTACAGGTAGAGGAAGATATGTGGGTTGAAAATCACAGTTGCTATCGAATTTAATGTTTGCTATTAAAGCGATAAAACATCGCTTCATACAAAAACATGGAGAAAAGTAAGCGTGACATCGTTTATCAGCTCGAGACTTTCATTAAACATTTTCAACTCGATTATCACTTCCCACACAGTATGTAATTTGGTCTGACACCATCATCAACCTGCCTCGCTGATCAATCATACCTGTATATAAATGCCAAACGATACCAGTCTACTTTTTCTTTGTTTGCCACTCGCGCAGTAGTGACCTATACTCTAATTTCCGTTTTTAGATGTCCGATAGTGAGTTGAACGGCCATGAAACGAGGCGTATGAGTGTGAAAATCAACAAATACGTTGACAACTCGGCATCAGATTTTTTGTATCATTTCGGATTCGGCGTTAATACATTGGATATTCCTGCTGTTTTTGGAGATACAAAGGTTGTTTTTGAGTTTTTATCGCAAAAACAAATGAATTTAGTTTGTGTGTACCGGAGGTTCACCAGGACGATTCCAACTCTACGCTGAGTGGTTTGCAAAGGAATGTGGAATCCAATGTAGCGGAAACTTGTCAAAATCGGATCGATTCGTCATTTACAAGACAGGACCAGTGTGCTGGATCAATGTTAGTTTCATTAAAATTTCGAAAATATCGTTTCCATATCGAAATTTCAATTGTTTACTAACTCTCAAAATCAATTTCAGCATGGTATGGGAACGCCCTCATTGAGCATCATGTTGGTGGAAACTCTGAAACTCATGCACCACGCGAAAGCCACGGACTTCAGTTTCATCCGATTGGGAACTTCCGGAGGCGTTGGCGTCGCGCCAGGAACTGTTGTCGTCTCGACTGGAGTCATGAATTCGGAGCTGGGAGACAAATTCATTCAGGTTATTGCTGGAAAGAGAGTGAGTTTTGTGTCAATATGATTAATTTGAACCTTTTTTGAATGAACTGCTTTTCCGCGGCTCGTTTGCAGCTTATAGGCTTCGAATCGCTCGGAAAGCTTGTCATTCTACCCAGGACATACTCCTTTTCTTTTATATTCATCTTCTCCATTTATCCGCCTTAAAAATAATTCATTATCATCATCGCACATATCTTCCTCTACCTGTAAAAAAGTCTGACCTCCGTAAATCGGTTTCTTAGTTACCGTAGCAGTTTCGCTTCGAAAAACATGAACGATTAAGTGATGCGCCTTTAATTTCAATGGACTGAAAGTAGAAATAATAATTTAAATCCACAAAGATTTAACTGTTCGTTGTGAGAGTCCCGACCCTACCGTACTCAGTTTACAAAAATGCGACTGCCGCGAGTTTGAAATCGGTTAGACTTTTTGCTAGATATGTGCATCGGAACAGTCAAAATGTCGTATGAAAGATTTCGATTGCGCCGAGATGCGCATAAGTTAAAATTCTAACTACACGTGTTCTTAACATGAGCGTTTCGTCATTGATCATCTCAATTCCTCAAAACAAAAACGACTTCAGGTTGAACGAGAAGCAGTTCTAGATCAAGGTCTTCAAGACGATCTAGCAGCCACGGCCAGTCGTCTGTCTATACCGATTGAGCGAGGAGTCACTCTTTGTGCAGACGACTTTTATGAAGGTAACACTTTATCTTAATTTCCTTGAAAACCATTACTATAGGTCAAATGCGTCTCGATGGATTCTTCTGTGATTACACGGAAAAAGATAAGTTTGAATTCCTCGACAAGATTTATCGCTTGGGAGTGCGGAATATCGAAATGGAGAGCACTTGCTTTGCGTCTATGGCGACCCGAGCACTCGTTCCAGGTTGGTTATTGTTTAATCAGAGGTTTTTTGAAACTTCTGAATATTATTAGATCGTATTGTCAGAGTTAACCTTCCATAATAGTTTTATCGCCGGTACATCGTCTTCTTGTCACAAAAAGATTATGGAGACTAACGTCCCAAACGTTCAATGACTTGGACTCTCTAATCTCCATCCATTTCAGCTGCCATCGTGTGCGTGACCCTCCTGAATCGCATAAACGGAGACCAGGTGAAAATAGAGAAGGAACAATATGTGGAGTATGAACAACGCCCATTCAAACTGGTAACTGCCCTGATTCGTAAACGTTTGTCTTTGTGAATATATTTCCTGTAAATGATGTGGTTTTGTTTACATTGCTTTGTACAAAGGCTTTCATGTAAACTGATGCTTCTAGATGATTTTCCCATGTCCCCATTTTTCTCAAGATAAACTTTATTGCAAAATTCTGGCATATTTTTAGTGGTGGTTACCATCTCCGCGAATACATATCAGACTATTTTCTTTTTTGAACGTTGTCTTCAAAACAAGAATCCAATTCCAAATCGAACATGTTGTTCGAACAGAAAGAAAAATTTTGATAGAAAAAACAAAAATAAAAATATTGAGTGTCAACTGGCGTGTGGTGTCTGCGTCTCCCGCAACCATGGCGACGAGCAGTTTTTTGTTTCTTCATTGTTTTGCCGTTTCTGTCTCAATTCTCGCTTCTAAATGATTGATAACGTTATCAAATCACATTTTTCAGATTTAGGGAAACTTTCCGTCACGGTATGAGTTTGCGAAGACTACAGAAGGTGAGAGAGTATTTAACCTTCGATACGAAGTTTTTGAAACAGGAGTTGGCGGACCTCCGGAACTGTGGAGTGAAATCCTACGGAACAGTTGATGTCGATGAAGCGAATATGTTCCATTGGTCCGTTTTGTTAGTTCCGGTGAGTCGCCCGTTGCTTTTTCTTCATAAAACATGATTTTATGTTTCCTCAGTCCTCATAGTAACCTCGAAAAACTGTTTACACCTATCTTTCTCTGATTTGTACGGGATGACATTTGGTGATAAGTATGATATGGTTTCCATGTCGCTATTAAAACGCCAGATGCCCGCCATTTCATATGTCCTAACATGAGAAAATTAACATTGTTAATTCTGAAAATGATGTCTCAGAGTTGTATCATCTTCAGCATATTTGAAAACCTTAGAGACCAGTCAGAATTCACAATTTTAGTGTGTCCTGGTGGCAATTACATGTGAGCGCGATAGAAAATGTCGGAAAATTTTCTTCTTGAAAGAAGACCCAGAATCCAAATTCTTAAAAAGTCTAATCTTTACAGGACAAAGAACCCTACAACAAAGGAGCCTTCCGCGTGAACATCACATTTCCCGTAGACTACCCATTCAAACCACCGAAGCTTCAGTTCGTCACCAAGATTTATCATCCAAACGTTGAGGAGGACGGAAAGTTGTGCCTTCCTATTGTAGCGCCTGAAAACTGGAAACCAGCCACCAAAACGGAACATGGTAGGTTTTAATATATTAATGTTTTTTCACGAAATATGATTAGGATATATCATAAAATTGAATTTTTAGTAAAAATTAACGTTGTGACTTTTTTTCTAGCGAATAGGCTGAAATTTGTTCTTTTTTTTTTTGAAAATCGCTAGATATACGCATTTCATAACCGCAATTTCACGAATTGAAAATTTATTTATGAGAAATTACTATTTTCGAGCTATTAACTTGAAATCAACAATTTCTTCTAAAAAAATAAATGAAACAAGAACTTGATATTTACAAATTGAAGATTGTGCCAATTTTTTCAAATTAAAAATAAAATTTCAGTGATGATGGCATTAATATCACTGATCAACGAACCTGAACCATCGCATCCGACGAGATCCGACCTTGCCGAAGAACTAACCAAAGACCGCAAGAAGTTTTTCAAGACGGCCGAAGAATTCACGAAAAAGTTCGCCGAGAAAAGGCCAGAATAACCAGCCAACGATGTCCATAACCTGTGAATTAATTTATTTTCTCCCATCATTTGTAGTCACCTCATTCATTTTGTAACGTTTATACATAGCACTCGGGTTGGATGATACATTGTGCACCAATAAAAGATGTAAACATTCATGTGACACGTCACCTAATTCACGTTCTGACACGTTGCAATATATCTTCATTTCTGGCTGAGAATGGCTGCGACGAGAAGACTTCAGAAGGTAGTCATATATCACACTTTTGTATTGATAGGAGGCAGGAACCTCGCGCAGTATAACATTCAGCGTGTATGACGACGTCATGTACTAATCTGTAGCTAGGACGAAGAGATAGAGGAAGTTCTCACATCATAAAGGGGGGTCGGGACTCGCAAAGAACCGTTAGATCTTTGTGGATTTGAATTATTTTTTTTATCTTCAGTTCATTCTGAAATTAAAGTCTCATTACGTAAATCGTTCTTGTATTTCAAGGCGAAACTGCTACGGTACTAAGTAACCGATTTACGGAGGTCAGACTTTTTCACAGGTTGAGGAAGCTATGTGCAAAAGGTAAACTTCCGTCTTTGAAGTACTCACGCAGGTTTTTCCCCTTCATTCTACGCGTAGAACTCTTCGAAGAGCAACTTTCGAAATGAGCAGATTTGCTCTTAAGTCTTGAGAACGAATTTTATAAACAGAAGAAGAGTTTGGTGCTGCACATATCTTCCTCTACCTGTAAAAAAGTCTGACCTCCGTAAATCGGTTACTTAGTACCGTAGCAGTTTCGCCTTGAAATACAAGAACGATTAAGTAATGCGCCTTCAATTTCAATGGACTGAAAGTAAGAATAATAATTTAAATCCACAAAGATCTAACTGTTCGTTGTGAGAGTCCCGACCCTACCGTACTCATTTTACAAAAATGCGACTGCCGCGAGTTTGAAATCGGTCAGACTTTTTGCTAGTTATGTGCGCTGACCGTTTTGAATAAGCGCGAAGTAATCTCTTTGATCAAAAAAATCAAATTTGCCTGCAGGAGCTAGGACAGCTTCAGTCACTGAAATTGGAGCAAATTGTCAAAATCGATGTAAATGATTCCGACCTCTACAATTGGAAGGTCTCGATTCACCCGGTTCGTTTTGTTTCAGACCTTAATTTGGCATGCCATCAGAGATTTTTGCTTTCGTTTTCTGGAAATTATTGAAAACTAATTGAAATTGTTTTTTTGAATATAGTAGGAAAACTCCCATGTTTTCTGAATTTCACTGAAAACAACATAATTTTTGAATTTACTAAGAATAATTATATTTTTGGACGATCCTTTTTCCTGGTAAAAACTAAAGACGATCATATTTCCTAGGAATAAAAAATTTGAAAATGATTTTTCTGAGAATTGTCGGAAATGATTTTTTATTCAGAAAATGGTCAAGAATTACTCTACCTCGGAAAAATCTTATTCCGACCTCGAAGCTATGGTTAATATAACAAAACCAATTTCAGAAAAAAGCTCCGTATGAGAAAGGAACTTTTGTAGTGGCCATAAAATTCCCAACTGACTATCCTTTCGGACCACCAAAGATCAATCTGGATACTAAAATCTTCCACCCGAATATCAGAGAAGATGGTGAAGTGAGTTCTTAAATCACTTTCTTAATAGAAGAATTTTTGAAGAGAAATAACCAGTTTTATCTCTTTTTTGACGGCATAAGAAATGTGAAAACAAGAAAAAACGATGAGCATCAAGTTTATTCGATATTTTGAAATTTTTGTGTTTAAATTGTCATAATGAAAAGTGTTTTCAAGATTTTTCTGAGAAAAATATTGTTCAGATATGCCTTCCGATCCTCAGCAAGGAAAACTGGAAGCCAAATACATTTATCACGACGGGTGATTTTTTTTAATTAAATTTTTTTTTACTAAATTTTTTTTTAAAAATTGGAAAAATAGATTTGAATTGAAATTTAAAAACTTTAGAAATAATTGCATTTTTTTTAAATATTTTTAGGTGTTGGAATCATATTAATCCTTCAGTTCGGTTATAAAACTGCGAGTATTCGGCTCGAAGAGCACATGAATAGGAAGAAAGAGCATTTTCAGTACTCGAAGCACTTACAAAACTTATCGAGGAACCGGACGCAGCGCATCCGCTACGCACGGACGTCGCTGACGTCATCAACCAGTCGAAATCGGAATTTATGAAGATTGCTGAGCAGTATACAGAGAAGTATGCAAAGACGTGGTGAGATTTTTTTTTTATTTTTAATGATTTTCAAAGATTTTCCGTTTCAAAGTGATTTTCCAGAGTCGATAACAAGCCAAAATGTGGTCATATTCAATCGTTTCCTAAAAAGAAATCAATAAAGTTTAATAAATGTATGAATTTCTGACTTGCTTGTGTTTTGAGTCGTTTTACGATGGTATCTTATCTGCAGAACGTATCTTTCCCGAAATTGCATAAATTTCGATCCAGAAACAGGATGAAGATCTACATTGTTCCTTGTCCATAAATTGTGCCTTCTTGATTTCTGGTGTAGATTTTGTTAGAAAGATTTTTTTCCAATTATGAGAGAAATTTTGACTAAAAATTTGGTTTTAAGAAGTAAAAGCTCAATCAATCAATGATTGAAGTTGGTACACAGATTAAACTATGAAAGAGTTCATTTCGAGATCATGAAAAGTCACGTCTACAGGCTAGAAAAACGGTTCCAATTCGCTCAGAATGTTTGCCGAAAACGTGGCATTCGTGCAGTCTTCCGCACACCATTTCAAACATGCTCTCTCGCCACTTTGTCATTTATGTTATTTGAACAGATTCTCATTATATTTTGTGATCCTTCAATGGACAGAAAACGCTATAGTTCCGCACTTTTCTCTCATTTCGAATTGTAGGAATAATGGAAGTACAGTAGTATGTGATATTGGGTACGGTAGCTGGCTTTTTAAGATTACATCCTTCTTCCATATTACTCGGGAACTCATTTATCGTATCTGATTGTAGGGGTACTGTAGGAGTGGTTTGAATACGGTTGTCTCTGAAATTAGTTACAGTATCTTATTGTAGGGATACTGTAGGAGTAGTTCACGTAGAGTAATATGCGATATTAGTTACTGTACTCCAAAACGTTTCGTGGACCGGCATTGGACCGTAGATGGGCGACAGTCGTCCCGGACATGTGTCGCACAATTACAGTCCAATGCCGGTCCATTTACAGTCTATGTGTCGCCCGTTTCATCCAACCGGGCGTCACATGTCCGGGACGATAGTCGCCCATTTACGGTCCAATGCCGGTCCACCCAAAGTTTTGGAGTGTAGTGCTCTGTCAAATAGTACCAAGCGGTAGTCATATCTTTTATGATTGCTGGGATACTGTAGGAGTAGTATCAGTACAGTAATCTGCAGGGGTATTAGAGGATCTGTGAAATTAGCTAGAGACTCTCATTGTAATTTGCAATACATACAAAAGATTTGGATTTCGCCCGGCTTCCCACTTTTTTGATTGTAGGGATACTGTAGGAATAGTTGGAGTACAGTAGTCCATGAAATTAGTAACTTCACCAGCTGGTTTTACGGTTACTGTAGAAGTGATTGAAGTACAGTAGTTTTTAAAATTAGTATACTAGTTATAACTGTAGTTTAATCTTTAGATAAAATAACAGAAGTACAGTAGTCTGATGGCATGATGACAGTATAGGGCAGAATTATATTCACAGTCTTTTTCTTGAAATCTTGTTGGATTGTCCTGATCTAGTTCAACCCTCTCTTTTTGCACTTTCTCTTCTTCCACAAAAGTTGGCCTACAGATGACGAAGAAAGTAATCCTCGTAACCGGTGGAACTGGACTCGTGGGAAGTGCAATCAAACAGGTAACGAGAACCACACTCCAATTTACACTGCCTGACAGATTGTGGAAACCAGTGAGAAGAGAGAGGATGAAGAGTGGATTTTCCTTAGCAGTAAGGATTGTAGTTTGGAGGATTTGGAACAGACGAGGTAATTTTTCATCTTGAAGGTTGGGTCAATTGATCTGTTTAAACACATACTGTAACTTGACCATCATGATTAGCTCTTAAAAAGTGAGAAGTTAATCGATATCTTCTATCTTGAAACCGATCAAAATGGCCGTGAACATCCGTTCTGATGTCTACAGTAACCAAAAGTTGTAATTTTGATCTCGTAAATCGGGTCAAACTGCTACAGTAACTTGCATATTGGATGGAATCAGCGTGATCACCCGATTTTTTATGTTCTTGAAAACTGTGTCAAAATGACGTGGATAAAAGGTTCTGATAACTACAGTAATCAAAAGTAGATCAAAAATTTCCAGAGAACTATTCGCCCGACTCCGACCAACCCATGTAATTCATTTGGCTGCTATGGTTGGAGGTTTGTTCCACAACCTTGCTCACAATTTGCAGTTCTTTAGAAAGAATATGGTGAGATTTCTTGAATTTTAAAGTTTTCTATTGTTTCAGGCGATCAATGACAACGTCCTGGCTCTCTGTAATGAATTTGATGTCCAAAAGTGTGTTTCGTGCCTTTCTACTTGCATCTTCCCGGATAAGACGACCTATCCGATTGATGAGACGATGGTGAGAAAGTGAAAGAGAGAGAGGAGAGAGAGAGAAAAGTGAAGGTCGGCAAAGCGGTTGCGAAGCGGTTATATTTCCTTATGCCTGTGCCGAGATGTGATAAGTTCTCCTCTTTAGGTTCATCTTGGTCCCCCACACGACTCGAACTATGGATACTCGTACGCCAAAAGAATGATCGACGTTCTGAACCGAGGTTATGCTCAAGAGCATGGAAGACTGTAAGTGGATTACTGTACTTACTGTAGATCAAAGATGAGCTTTCAAGATTCACATCAGTCATCCCATGCAATGTCTTCGGCCCCCATGACAACTTTAACCTAAAAGCGGGTCATGTTCTACCAGCACTAATCCATAAAACGTATGTAGCGAAGAGAGATGGAACACCACTTGAGGTAGGTTTTGATCTACTGCTTGGTTACTGTAGGGTTACGGTACATAAAATGTTGTTCAATTGTGATATGGTGCTCCAATTATTTCGTACTCTGGGTCACTGTGATTTGTTTGATCTACGTTTGGAACCTACTTTTAAATACTATAGGATTCGTAGGTGACTCGTGGTAATAAGGAAACTGTATAAGTAGATCAAATAATTAACTCTCCAGGTTTTCGGATCTGGTAAACCACTGCGACAGTTCATCTACTCCCTCGACTTGGCAAAGCTCTTTATCTGGACGTTGAGAAACTACAATGTAAGCTTGTAATACGGTAACCTGCATTACGGTAATTCAGGACGTTTCCCCACTCGTGCTGTCTGTTGATGAAAAAGATGAAGTCTCAATCTCACAAGCTGTCGACTCTGTAGTAAAAGCCTTCGAGTTCAAGGTGAGGAAATTTCTCTTTCTCTCTCTCTCTCTCTCTCTCTCTCTCTCTCTCTTCTTTCAATAATATGTTTCAGGGCGACGTCAACTACGACTCGTCAAAAGCCGACGGTCAGTACAAAAAGACTGCATCGAACGCCAAGCTGAGAAGCCTCTACCCAGAATTTGAATTCACCCCGTTCGAGCAGGCCATCCAAGAGAGCGTCTCATGGTTTGAACAGAATTATGAAACTGCAAGAAAGTAAAGAAAGGCGAGGAGAGATGCAATTGTTTTGTCATGGTCCAAAGGGTTCTTTTTTTTTTAAAATTATAGTCATCAATAAATTATAATAAGGTTATCATTTTTCCTTTCTGTTTGAAGAAAAAGTTTTACGTTACTCTCGAAGGTATCTTTAGTTATAGATTGAACAAGCAGGTAGTCCTCGCTACGCTCAGAGTCTCTTTTTTCATTACAAAATCACATGTTCAGACTTTTTAATTGAAAGAAGAAGTGGTTTTAGGGGCAAGGTCTTCCTCTTCCTGTAAAAAAGTCTGACCTCCGTGAATCGGTTACTTATTACTATAGAAATTCGCCTTGATATACAAGATCGATTTACGTAATGATCCTTTAATTTCAGAATGGACTGAAAATAAAAAAATAGTTTACATCCACAAAGATCTAACTGTTCGTTGCGAAAGTCCCGACCCTACCGTACTCATTTTACAAAAACGCGAATGGCGCGCGTTTGAACTCGGTCAGACTTTTAAAAGTCGTTTCAATTCTCTCTCTCCTCTGCCTCTCCTTCTCTCTCTCTCTCTCTCTCTCTCTCTCTCTCTCTTTCTCTCTCTCTCTCACTCTCTCCCTCTCTCTCTCTCCCTCTCCCCCCCCCTCTCTCTCTCTCTCTCTCTCTCTCTCTCTCTCTCTCTCTTTCTCACAATTTTTGTGCTTATAGCGACTGTTTCCGGTCTCTACGGAAGTGTTTGAAACTTTTTCTCTATAAACAAAGTTATGACTGAAAAAACGATTTATTGCGAAAAAGAAAACCCCGTGAAGTGTCGAATCCCAGCTGACTAGATCGTCTGGAATTCAGAATTGGTAGAAGTTGACTCATCAGAAAAGTGCCGAATGCATGTCACAGTCAGGCATTGTCACTCCTAGAGAATCTCTCGTGACCTGAAAGTGGATTACTGTAGTTATGAGTGGGTCAAATTAGATATTGTATTTTCAGAACATGGCATAAGTATGGCTCTAGAAAAAAAAATTAATATAGAGTTAATTGAGTGGCACCAAAAAAATTAACTCTGAATGTACTCCGGAATTAACTCTGAATTAACTTTTTTGCGAACATCTGAAAGTAGGATAATGGTAGAGACCCGGAGATGATTTTCAAAAGTTACTAGAATCAGTTTTAGTTGCTTTTCTCTTTTTTTGACCTCTGTGATCGTTCAACTTTATATAAAGTTTATTCCGGAGTACATTCAGAGTTAATTTTTTGGTGCCACTCAATTAACTCTATACAAGCAGAGAGTCCTCGCTACGCTCAGAGCCCCTCTCTCCCTTTTTCATTACAAAATCTCATATTCATACTTTTTAATTGAAAAAAAGTAGTTTTTAGAAGCAAGATCTTTACTATTTCTCTCTCTCGCTCTCCTTTTCTCTTTTCCTTCTTCTCTCTCTCTTTCTCTTTCTCTCTCTTTATATCTATCTATCTCTCTCCCTCTATCCCTTCCTCCTCGCTGCTCGCTTTCACACTCCCTGTACAATCCAAACACGACGAACACTAATGCAAGTGTGGCTAGAACTAATGCAACAACCTGCGAGGGTCCCCAGTGGTCACGCGAATAGCACTAATCAGAAACGTTCAGCGATGGCCGTGTGGTTAGAGCGTCTGATTTGTACTCGCTTAATGCGCGTTCAAATCCCGTCAACTACCCCGCCAGTTTTGCACAACCCTTCCTCTTCCCTCCTCCCCCTCCCTCAGAGGAGGCAACTCAGATTTGATCCAGAAAAAATCCGGTTTATTCTAGAAAAACTGTGGTTGGATCAAATCTGACTTTTTCTGGATCAAATCTGATTTTTTCTGGATCAAATCAGAGTTTTTTCTGGATCCAATTTTAGCACTCCTTGTAAAATCTATACACTTTGAACCAACATTCGATCCAATATTCCATCCATAAACACACTTTCATGTCATATTTATTCATTTGAAACTCAAAAATAATTAGTTGAAATTTCTTCTTCCATGATCAATGAGGACTCTTCCGATGATCGGTTGCTGTACCCCTTCCATCTACAGCTCCCAGGACAGTTGTCATCTAGATCGACGCACTTCATCTGACGGTCCTGAATATCAAATTTTAAGTGAATTGGAACGAATAAATTGTTTCCGAGGAAGCTCTGAGGTCTTATAAGATAGAGCTCCCCTAAGTTTTTAAATATAATAATGACGATAAAACTGCTCTACCGACTAATTTATGGAAATTTAATTTTTTAAAATCTGAATTATCATGTTGATACGGAAAATCGGGCTACATAGGGCTGAAACCATGTCTCCAATGGCCGAGTAGTGTAATCAAAGGTTTGCTGATTTCCTTTTATTCGGATCAGTTCCCAACTTCTTGTTATAAGTTTTTTTTGTTAGCTATGTAGTGTGTCTCGTGAAGTTTATTTTTATGAAACTCACTTATGGTCAATGTAACTCTTCTTTCTCTCATTTGGTCTTTGTGAAATAGATTCACTCGTTTCATTTATCAGCAAAAAAAACCATAACTCGGTGGTAACTTTCAAGAGTGATTTTACTTTCTTCAACATATTTGAAAACCTACGCGACCACATATCTGACAGATTCCCGGATTTTGGTATATATCTCATGTAAGATGACAAAATTAGAAAAATGCATCATGGCGTTATTTTTGCAAAGTACGTTAGTCGCCTAGAGATTGAGAATACGAACTTGCATAAAATTTACCTCGTGATCAAGTAGCAGCGCAGTCGCCAGTTGTGATGTGGGATGGTGCTGGTCTTCTGTAACGTTTTTTCGTCAATTTAATTCATCACAAAATTAATTATTTTGCAGCTAAATTAAAAAGAACTGAAAACTTACTTTCATCGAAATTCACAGCTTACATGATCTTTCTCGTCCAAACTTCAATGCACGCTGATCTGTAAGTCGATTACTAAAAGGGAAAAATCGTGATAGTGAAGGATAGAAGCTATTGAGTCTTTTAACGATGTCGAATTCCCGTGTTTTGGTCGATTTCAATCTAAAAATCTTAAAAATGGGATATAAAAGCTTCTACCTCTCATTTTCAAACATTGCATGCATGTATCTGAAAAGGAA
>OZ022252.1:11447910-11477405 GCA_963978915.1 Caenorhabditis parvicauda
GTCCATGACCCAATGAAATCAGGCTGAAGATTAGTCATAGATCAAGCAAAAACTGTTGAAGGTAAAATGATTAGAGCCTGAGAATCCAGATAAGGGTAATAGTTAGTGCTTATAGGCCTATAGGAAGTGGCCCAATGAAATCAGACTGCTAGATCCTAGGCTGGGCTTGTGTTAGAAGTTAGAGCCTAGGCTACGGATAAAGCTCAAGCTCATGCTAAGGTCCAAACATCATATGCATGTAAATTTAAAAATCCACCATATGTATGTGAATATCGAATGTCGGGGTTTCTTCCTTTCAGAGAGTTGTCACTAGTATTAATTGAATAGCCGAGCGGCTCCGGGACGTCCCAAGCCTAATTGAAAGCGAATATATATCAAGCTTTGTAAAGACGCGACTGCTAGGCTCGTTTCAGCGTGAACTGGCATCGCGAGTTCTGGAGGGAAGACGATGAGAAAAGACGCTGGCACTGCTTCCGGTTCTTTTGAGAGGGCATTAGCCTGCCACAAAGAAGTTCACTAGAGCAGATGGGAAATAAAAATGTGGTTTTTAATGAAGATCTGAAAACGTTTAGGGAAACGACGACCAACTGAGAGCTTTCAACTTATCCGAGACATATTTTATTCATTCAAACATTGGGTATTCAATTCAATGGATAGACTGAGGGCATCACTCTTGGGAAAAAAGTTGAAAAAAATTAAAATAAATTATGATCTTCTACAGTAACCTTTTCTCAAACTACTTCCCTTCGAAACAAATTTAGACTTTTCATTACAACATCACACGTTTTATGCATCAAGTAGTCATTTCAATTTATTTTTTCAAGATTCGTAAAAAAAACTATTACTTCATCCGGTTTAATCCGGTAAAATTTTGCGAGAAAAGAGTGAAAACAAAAATTAAAAGTGAACTATTTGTTTTGATCTACTACAGTAACGTTATTTTTCATTTAAGAAATGCATTTCTTTTCTTCTTCATTCTTTTTTTGTTTTTTTTTTTCAGACTTTTTGACATAAATTCGCACCTTCGATTGTCAAAGTAGTCATTATGATTCATGGCCTTTAAATTAGTACCAAGGTTTCACTTGATTCTTTCTTGCCCGAGATTTTTATGTCGATTTTTTTCATTTTTCCGTAGTACTTTTTCAATTTCGACTGAGCTGATTTTCTTGAATATAATGAAGTTCAATCTTGAAAGTTTTACCATCCCAATTCTCTCAATTCTCTGAATATCATGCAAAGTTTCCGAATCGATCCACATGTACCAAAATGCACCTGTTCGTCTCGCGTGCGGTCAAAATTGAACATTAACTTCTTTTTCCTGTCCCACCTTTTTCAATCTACATCGCTTGAATTCAATTACATCCATTGCACTCTTACACGTTTGTCACACTTACTCCGATCGTCTCTCACCATGTGAGACACAGACGTGAAAGGAGTGTTGTTTGCAGTTCTATCTTTCAATTTGTTTTTGAATCCGCATATTCATTTCAGCCAGATGAGTGAGAGAGAGCGCGATGAGGGAGAGAGAGATCCAGTTAAAAGAATGAATGTTAATAACACCCAACGCATTCACATTCATCGCACGTATCCATAGAAACCATCAGCCCGCTCACCTTCTGTTAACCGACTCTATCATCGTACTGCTACCCAACCATGTCAGCGTTGGCTATCACCGTTTCAGAAGGAATGATCATTTTGGATCAGCAACTCGAACCGTGGATCGCGAAAAGTGCAAAGAACCACGCATATGTTCAAAATGAGAAGAACATCCCAGCGTCTGCCTATTACCTGCTAGGATCTTTCACTTCGGAAGGGGACTATCATGTTGCTCATGTGTCCAAGTGCCCGGTTCCAGCGACAGCATTAACGGAGGTAAAGTTCGAGTTCCAAATGGTTCTAAGATTTTTGCCAAAACATGATAATTTACACTTTCCTTAACATTAAAAGCTTTAAAAATCAATCAGTTTAATAAATTCAACTTTACCTATGGATTTTGATTTTAAAAATAAGTTTTTCGGATCACTTCGATAAAAATTTGGCTTTCATGAGTCTTTGCACTTATATTCAATCAACTTTTTAAAAATTGTAATATAGAATCTAAAAAAAGTATTGAAAAGCGGAAAAAATCCGGTTTTTTACGATTTTGACTCAATTGAGTATTTTTGACACAAAAACCTCGATTTTTCCTTCATAAATGATAAAAAATCTGTCAAAATTAGTTTTTAAAAAATCATTCCAGAACTCCGATGAAAAAAGCAGACTGTTGGATGACACGTGGATGTCGGACAATGGAGAGCGCGTTGTCAGAATTTTACCCGGTGGACTGAACATTGTTGGTGAGTTTTTGAAATTGAGGAACCCGTTTTGGGTCGACGAGTTACTGAAAATGAGTTCGATAGGATATTTTCAGTTTGTTGCGATCGTTTCCAAAATTTTTCTGTTTCTCTTGGGGAAATAAAAAAAATGGATAGTTTCTGAAGATCTTGAAAAACTAGTGAAATTAAACAATTTTGTCTTCCCAGCGTAGAAAAATTCTGCAATTTCATGATGCTATCCATTTTTGTTTAATTCAATACAGTGTAAATTTGACTTAACAACTTGTCCGCGCGCTGCTGCGCGGCATTGGTTCTGGATAATCACATATCAAGATTCAATCTTAGCGTTACCATCTCGCGGAGTTCCCTTCTTCGAAAATTGTAGATTCTCGCTTAAAAATCATGAAGAACTTTCCTGACTTTTCCCTAAAGTGACTTGAAAAAAACAAAAATTTAGGTATTGCTTGGTTCTCGACCAAGAAAGTCTTCACAGAGTCCAGAAACATGATTACCAAAACCATGGTCAGACTCTCCAAAATGAATAATTCTCTGACGACTTTAAATATGGAATCGATCACGGATACGATGGTGAGTTTTCTATTGAAATTATCTATGCACCACACTGCCGATCAGGGAAAAGTGGGTATAGCCACTTTGCAACCGCTTTGCGAGACCCTCCGCAGAGCGCACTTACCTTATTTTTCAAATTTTTGCTTGGATGATTACTTTGGGACTTAAAAACCAACCTCTCCGCATCATTTTAAATGTACCCAGTTTGTGGCAAGTTTGTGGTTTCAAGTTGATTTTTTCCAGGTGACTGTCTTCGTCGAAACTCCTGACACGAAACCAGTAGGAAGTGTGGTAGACGTCGTAGGAAAAGGAAATGATTCTTCGACGAAGGTTGTCTTCCAAAAGGTGAGATTTCTGCTTTACGGATATTATTTTGTTTCCAGAAAAATAGAGAAAAGGTGTATTTTCAATCAAAAGTTTAATTATTCATTGGTTCTAATCAAGAGAATGGTTGAAATCAGAAAGTCGATAATCCACGTGTCTCAAAATTCTCAAAAAAAAATCAACAAATTCCAGCTCGAATGGATCTCACTAGTCTCAAATTCGTCAGCAAGAGTGGTATTCAACGTAGAGACGAACAATGATGGCAGAAGTGACTTTTATTCGGATTTCACGGCGATGCTGAAGCCCTTCGCAACCAACTTCTTCACGTGCAACACGGTCCTGCTCGACGGTCAGCTGAGGAACGATTCGGAACCGTTGTTTAAGGATTTGAAGAAGAACAAGAAGACGACGGTGGAAGCACAGTTGTTCATCGACCCACTCTGTGAGATTTTAATTACGAGCCTTGTTTATTGCACATAGCTTCCTCTACCTGTAAAAAAGTCTGACCTCCGTAAATCGGGTACTTAGTACCGTAGCAGTTTCGCCTCGAAATACAAAAACGATTTAAGTAATGCGCCTTCAGTTTCAATGGACTGAAAGTAAGAATAATAATTTAAATCCACAAAGATCTAACTTTTCGTTGTGAGAGTCCCGACCCTACCGTACTCATTTTACAAAAATGCGACTGACTCGTTTGAAATTGGTCAGACTTTTTGCTAGATTTGTGCTTTGCATGAAAATGACTTCAAATTTCCGCTTTGTGAGCTAAAAATGACTGATTTCACGACTTTTCAAGAAGGATAAACTTATTGAAACAATCCTGAATTCCATATTGAATGATAGTTTTTCTAATTTTTTAATAAAAGTCATTTTTTCAAAATTCTCACGAAAATGCCATTTCTTGACATTTTTCTCGAAACTCATGAAAAATGGACCATCGGTCTTGTGAAAATGATTATCAATTCATGCTGAAATATCATATTTACAAGAAGAAAGCAATTTTCACATACTTTCTCGAATTTTAATGAAAAATAGGTTCAAAATAAGAATTTTAATAAAAAATGGGTTATTATTATTATAAAAAATTTCAATTTCAGTCAACAGAACGAATGAAAGTATTGAATGTGTTGCGGAGAACAATCATGAGATGCTGTTTGACATCGAGGTAATTTCACTAGAAATTAGAAAAAGAAATGAGTTGACTTCAACCGTGTTTGTTTTTTTTTCGAATTTTACAAAAAAAATGTATTATTCTAAAATTCCCGGAAATATTGGTTCATTTTCTCTGTCGCAACCGACTTCAATCGAAAACTGATGATTTTCCCGTGTTCTGAGGAATTTCAGAAAAATAATCCAAAATTTTAAAAGTTCTTATTTGCATATGTTTCGAGAAGAAGTATTTTACAGAAATAATTTTTCTACCAGAATTCGTGAAAAGTTTTTTTTCGAATTTAAGATTTTTTTGAATTCCTCCAAAATTCCCTGAAATCACAATTTTAATCATCTTTCAGGTCCGAGCAGCAGTTCCAGTAAGATCAACAGTTCTGGAAGCGAAGAAAGCTCTGAAACATCATCTCATCAGGAATTTGTGCGCGCGAGCAGGTAAGAAAAAGCAAAACTGAGCGGTCTCCGGGGGATCGAACTTGCGGTGTTTTGGAGGCCTAGTTTCATCCCGTGTTACTGATTGATTTTCAATCTTTTGTTAATTACAGAACTGCACTACGAGTCGATGGAAATTGTGGAGAACGCGTTGCCGTCGACAGTCGTAGTACACCAGCTGCCTCGACCAGCGACGACAGTACTCTATACGCATTCGGCCATCCTTCTGAATGAATTCCTATTCGAAGCAGACTCGATTGAAGACGCTCAGAAGAACTTTGATGACATGTTGGACCTTCAGACAAGTATAGGTAATTTTTGATTTGAGTAAAGTGGGTCACATAGCTTCCTCTACCTGTAAAAAAGTCTGACCTCCGTAAATCGGTTACTTAGTACTGTAGCAGTTTCGCCTTGAAATACAAGAACGATTTAAGTAATGCGCATTTAATTTCAATGGACTGTAAATAAGATTAATAATTTAAATCCACAAAGATCTAACTGTTCGTTGTGAGAGTCCCGACTCCTACCGTACTCATTTTACAAAAATGCGACTGGCGCACGTTTGAAATCGGTCAGACTTTTTGCTAGATATGTTTGGGTGTGTCTAGCGAATGGTTTTAATGGCTCGAGGGAAAACGTTCGGTGTCTGTATGATTCCAAACGGAATTCAAAAATTCACCGATTCGAATACCGTTAAAAGTCATACAGACACCGTTTTCAAAAATGGTTACCGTATGGACTCCGATTTCTTGCTGTTTGCAAATGGTGTCTGTACGATTTCATACAGATATCGCCTAAACCAATATGGATTCCAGAAACCATACAGACACAGAACGGTTCCTGGCCTGTTCTGTGTTCAAACCAGAGTTGCACGGAATTCCGACTTCCGACTTCCGCCCTTTTTTTACTTCCGACTTTCGACTTCCGTGAAAAAATTTCACTTCCGACTTCCGTTTAACAAATTCTACTTCCGACTGCCGACTTCCGTTTAACAAATTCTACTTCCGAATTCCGTCAAAAAATTTTTTTTCGTGAAAAATGACGAAAAAACCGTGAAATCGTTTGTATTCAGTATGGAATTGACCTATCACCTGTTGAGAATGCACGAATATACAATATCTCTGGGTTTTTTCAACTTTTTTGCACTCTCGACTACCGTTGAAAAAATTCTACTTCCGACTTCCGCCCTTTTTTCACTTCCGACTTCCGACTTCCGTGAAAAAATTTCACTTCCGACTTCCGACTTCCGTTTTGAAAAATTTTACTTCCGTGCAACTCTAGTTCAAACGATGCCTTTTTTTTGGTAAAGTGATTGAGAATTTAGCTTCAATTTTTAAGTGTGAAATTTGTTGATTTTGGGGAAAATTTAAAATTCACCCTTTTTCATCTTGGATGTGACTTCGTGACAAAAAAGTGATGATTCCTGTCTTTTTCCGTGAAAATTTTCAAAAGTGCCGTTTTTATGACCAATTAGTGGCGATTTACACAGATCTTTTTCACAGAAAATTCAAATTTGTCTTGTTCAGAAAATGACTATGTTCTCTATTTTCGTTAGATTTCTCAAAAAGTCGAAATCGAGCAATTTCCTAGTGTCCGGTGTGTATCCAATTAGTGGTGACCACCAGATAGACACCAACCAATCACCCAAAATCACGATTTGCAGAACATGTTGACGATGGATGGGAGCGCGCTCTGACAGAAGAAGAAATGACGACCATGAGACAGCCACTAGAAGACGTCCAGTTTGCGGAAATGGGTCCAGAAGCACCATGCTGCACCACGAAAACACTTCTGATCACAGTCGGCACAATCGTTGGTGTCATCGCCACCATCATCTGGTTAATTATATCCCATTCATAAAGGTAATTTTGTCTACTGGACCACCCACTAAGAAAACATTAACCTTTGCCTGTGTTCTGTTTTGATCCATATAAAATGTCAGAAATTAGGAATGCGTGGACCACCCACTAAGTAAACTATCCGTTTTCCTGTCTTTTTTCAAATAAAGAGCATAGTGAAGTGAAAATTTAATGAAACTTGAGAATCGGTGGACCGCCCATTGCGAAAACGCCAACCATCGCCATTCTTCTGTTTTGATCCACATCTGATTGTCACAACCGTTTTTTCGACTACCATGCATGATAACAATTCCGCACCTTTCTCAAGCTTATAGTTTGATTTCGTTTCATGACCTACCAAGGTTCACCAACTTGTGGTGAACCAGTGTGATTTCCATACATGGTGCCAACAAACCCTCTAGCCTATTATTTTTGTGATTCAAGCATAGTTTCATATCAATTTTCCATCTCTCCCACCCTATCCTAATCGCATTTTTGCGCTATGTGATATAACATAAACTTATTATTTATTATCATCTTCATTTGTTCGATACCACATCCATAATCGACGCTCTTTATTCTCATCTTACAGTTTTTACATTCATTTGGGGGAAGCAATAAGTAGTAGTATTCTCAGAAAAAAAATGGATTAGACAAAAATCAGCCAGAAGATAAAGAACATGCCAATGTAGAGGAGCAGGTTTGAGAGGAAATCACCCTCGCTTCGCTCGCGTGATCCTTCTGCTGACGTGTCATCGCGTCCCGTTGCTCCGGCCAAGTTTGGTGCCCACGAGGCGAAGAGAGAAAGCGGAAAGATACCTAAAATTTGTAAATTAGATGAAAAATGACGATTTTCATTAAACTTTCAGATCAAGATGCCTAGCGGTTGTTAGTTGAGTCAAGTTTCAGATTTAAAAAAAACAACTAACCGATTCCGAACGAAAACTGAACGTTGCCACCACCTTCTCCGTTACCCCATTGGAATCCGGGGAAAGATGCCTGAAAATATGTATTTTGAAAAACAAGTTTTAGTTTTACTGCAGTCTCAAAAGCTGATTGGGGACCGCCCACTTTCACTCATTGAAGCTTGTGTGCAGAGAGATTTAGTTGGTCATAATGATCATTCGGTTCAAAGAACGAGGGTAACGCCCCCTTTGCTTCACCCACATCTTGAGCGTAACGAGAAAAGCAGCTGCGGCTAATGATCGTGCAGTTTTTGGAATGAGGACTCCGCCCACTTCCAGTATATTTAATCATCACCGCAGATTGAGTGTAATGATGATGTATTTCATAGAACTATGGAAACGCCTCCTTCGCTCCACTCACCTCTTCCCTAGCTAGTTTCATTTTCCAATTACAAATCTCACCGCCGGAGCTTCAGTTCTCTGTCCTCTTGGCCTTGGTGGCACCTTGGTTCTGGGGTCCGTAGTGTTGCCGCCTCGTCCGTAGATCGGGATCACCTTGTCGTTGCTGATGGCCGATTTGCAGACCGGGCAGAGTTGTCTGGTGGGTCTGGTGTCGAGCCATTGGCTTAGGCAAGGCCAGCAGAACAGGTGACCGCACATGGACACCACTGCGTCTTTTGCCGTATCCAGGCAGATGTTGCATTCGAATCTGAACATGACTTCATACACTGGAAGGATGGGGTAACGCAAAACTTTTCCGTGAGTGGGAGCAAAGGTGGGACACACTGCGAATCAAACAAAAGCGAATATATAACCGCTTCGCAAACGTTTTGCAAGACCCTCCGCGGAGCGCACTTACTTCATTTTATCATTTTCGAACATTTTTGCTGAAGTTTCAACGCATTTTCCTCGTTTTATCAACTCTTTAGGCGTTGCGGATAGTTCCCAAAGTTAGTCTAACCTACGAGAGAGAGGAGATGGTGGAGAGCGCAGACGGACATAGGCAATATTCGGCTTTTGTGTAGGTTTACGCGCGCACCACCTCCGATAATTTTTGAATCTTTACAACAATTCCGAACTTCAAAAATTAGGAATTTCTAAAAACAAATTCTCGATCCTAGAGAAACATAATTTATCTCGTAACGATTCGAAAACCGTATGCGCATTGATCAGTAGAATAATTTTACAGTAACATTTCAAAATGCCGAGACTGACGTCTGACGATCAAAAATTACCTCGCCGATTGATCTTCTGGCTTTTCCTGTGAACTTCCCGCCTGGTCATCTGGAGGCTGCTGTGACGTCACGTTTGTTGGCTCGTCTCCAGATTCCATCTGAAGATGTCGGTTGAAAAAAATGATGCACGTGGATTAAATAAGAGAGAGAGAGAGAGAGAGAGAGAGAGAGAGAGAGAGAGAGAGAGAGAGGGAGAGAGAGAGAGAGGATATTCCAGCGTATGCTAAAAAAAATAATGCAGAATGAATCGGTGGCGAGACAGTGTGAGAAAAAAGATGGAGCAGACACAACCAAAACTATAATCGATAACACAGTTTAAAGATTAACTAGTATTGTCAATATGAAATTCACTGGAAATGTATTAAAATTTTTCACTTTTCCGCCATTTTTTGAAATTTCAATTTTTTTTACAATTTTCTAAACTTTCCAATATTTTCCTTTTTTGAAATTTTCGATTTTTTCGTCATTTGAAAAAAAACTTCTTTTTGAATGATTTTCGACATAAATTCGTTCATTCCCTGCGAAAAATTTCAAATATCATCGATCTATTTTTGACAAAAATATCATAAAGAAATCTTTGGAACAACTTTTCCAATATCAATCCAGACGACGAAAAAATGCGGAAACGAAATAGAATGCGCTTAGTTGCTATGATACACGTGGAAAGAGAGAATAGGAGGTAACAATGGGATCAGTAGACCCATGAAAAAGATCACATTTCTTCAACTTGCAACAATAATTTATAACCAGTGGACAAAAATGAAACATGACGATGGTAACAGTGTTTATAACGGCGGTACCACGACCCCATCAGCTTTTCGTTGGAGATAGCGGGCTCTGAAATGTTGTTTAGAGAGAGAGAGAGAGAGAGAGAGAGAGAGAGAGAGAGAGAGAGAGAGAGAAGCATAAAGGAGAATGTTAACGAGCGTATCGAACTCTCACCTCATGGCTTCCACGTCATCATGATTATTCCTTCGACTCAGAATCTGCTTGAGACCGTTCATCCTCTGCTCTTTATTCGCTTTGAGTGGTTTCAGCTTGTCTTTCAGCGAGATCTTAACATCCAAATTACCGTATGATATTCAATTTCTCGGGAACCTTCTTCTCTTCCTTAACATCCACCTCTTCATCCTTCTCCTCACTCTTCTCCCTCTTCTTCTCCGTGTCTCGCTCTCGTCTTCTCTCTCGCCTTCGGTCGTTCTCGTCGTCTGATGATGGTGGTGTCGGGGTGTAGTTACGTTGGCGTACTTTTTCCGCCTTTGTCACTGCCTTCTTGGTGACCTGAATAATTTTCTTCATGGGTGGTCCAAAAGTTCTCCCTACATCAACTTCGTGTTTCAACTATGTCTTTCACCAAACAAATTTCTGGTTATAACCAAGTTGAACTACATATTTTTTGGCTGGGTGGTCTACGAAAATCATACCAAATTCAATCCAGGTTTCAGCTCGCCTTCGAAGTTCTTCTGTTGCTTTTTCTCTGCTACCGGCTTTCTTGGTGGTGGTTTGAAGTCATCTTCATCGTCAGAATATATCGATTTTTTCTTCGGCTCCTCTTCGGGCTCTTTTTTGACTTCCCGCACTGGTGATAGTGAGCTGTCTAGCCTGAACGACTTTTACACACTCTAACTCCATTTTTTTGATATTCGGATACAGTACTCAGAGAAGGCAACTCAGATTGGATCCAACCACATCTAGTTTGGGAAAAACTGGAATCCAATCTGATTTTTTTGGATCCAATCAGAGTTCTCTGAGGTACTGTGCGCGGTGTGACTAAAATGAGCAGCAGATCAAATGATACCTCTCTCGTTCATGTCGTTCCTTTTTCTTTCTCGCCAGGAAGGTCGTCGGTTCCTCTCTCGCGATGTCTTCTAGCAACGTCCTTCCGATTCCAGCCTGCCACATTTTCTGGTTGGCAACTGCCGTCAGCTCTGTAAAAATCAAAATGAGTGATTCTTTCCATTTCTTTTGGAGAAGACTTATATTTTGATCTTAAATTGGAAAATTTCCACTCGAAAATAAAAAAAATCCGGCAAATTATTTCTTTGAAGATTGATATTTTATCCAGTTACTTCAAAATGATATTCTTTGACACACTTTTCCGTTGAAAAACAGTAACTTACAATATATTTTATCAAAGAGGTAGTTACGCACATTTTCTTCGAAAATAATCACTAGAGAAACAATAAATTGAGACATTATTTTGAAAAAGTGGTATTTTGGCATACCTTTTCCCTGGAATTAGGTAATAAAGCGTTCAGTTATTGTGAAAAGATGATTTGGTTTTTTTGTAAACCGAGTATTTCGGCTTGAAATTGATATTTTGGCGTGATTTCATAGGAAAACTCACCATTGAACTGATCTTCCAAACTTTCTTCAGCTCTATAAGCTTGAACTTCTTCTTGTTGTTTTCGGTACGCGTTTGTTATGAAAACCTAAAATTGATTTTTCGAAATTCCGAAAAAATCTAAAATATCATTAAAACATATTTAAAAATATTGAAATTATTCTCTAAACATGATATTCGATTGCTTTCATGATTCAAAAACGAAAATTAGACTGATTAAACTTTTTTCACTACAAAAAACATCTTCTCGTGGTTTTTTTCAATTGTTTAGAAATATCAATTAAGACCATCCATGACTATTTTCTCTTTGAAAAATATTTTTTTTATTTTTATCTCAATAGTGAAAACACTTTCATATTCCTATAAAGAATCACCTCTTTGTCAGCAAATTCATCGCCCTCTTTTTCTCTTTCACGTTGTTGTTGCCTCTCTTCTCGACTATGAGTCTCGATTTGGCGTCTTTTATTCGCTTTGATAATGGCCAAAGCGTACTTTGGCTCTCGTTTCTTGTCCGCTTCTTTTTGATCTTCTTTCTGAAAGAAGAATATGGCCGAAAATCAGGTCATATCATTATCTCTGTGGCTGGTCCACCTGACTATCGTCTCTCAGTGTTTCAACTACTTTTGAAATCAGACCAACGATTTCGAATTCTGTTAAGATTTGGTATGACAGATTTCCAGATTTTCGTAACACAAGTTTCATTCTATACGAAAAAGTGTACTGAATCGTTTCTATCAACAATCATTTTTTCATTCACCTTTGTCGACAGCTCAAATTTTAGGCTTAGGTAAGGTTCAAAGCACTAGTTAGGTACAAAGCTAAAATTTGATCAAAGTTTAAACTTGATTACCACAAAAAAATTTCCACCTGCTTACATGTGAGGAAATTATCCTTGATTCGATGATTCAGTCTAGTTTTCGTATCAAATGGAAGTAAGGTATTATCGTTGTGGGTGGCCTCCTTCACTATGGCAACTTTATGTTTCAAACGTTTTCGATATAAAACGACCAACTCTTAATTTCGATCACGCAGGGAAAAAAATCTAATTACACCTAGAAACTTGGGCACGGAGTAACGAGATCAAAAAAATCGAGTGTGGGCGGGGTTTCAAAAAAAGGCGCGAATCAGTCGACCCAATCAATACATTCTATTTAACGCTCCGGATGACCGCTTTGCAGTCACCTTTTGGTATTTTTTCTACTTTTTTGCACATTTTCTTGCTAAATATGTCCTTTATTGAATGAATAAAAATTTTAAAAAATACTGTAACAAAACTACAGTAACTCATCAAAACCTAGGTCGCGTTTGAATCTTTCGGACTAGGTTTTTTGTTCATTTTTTCGAAAACCTTTTTTCATTCAAGTTTGAATTTCCAATGAGTTGAAAAAGAACTTTAAAAAAAGCTGAACTATATGAAAATCAAAATGGATTTTTCCAAACACTTCCATTCATCTACTTTCCTCCATTGTATCTCAAATTTATTAATAATTATTTCAATTGATTTTTTTCAGAGATGGCCGTTTCATGAAGAAAAATCAAGGATCACAAAAGGTATTTTTCAAAATTAATTCTCTATTTAATGTTTTGTAGAGTTTTTACGAGTTTTGTATATAAATGAGTTAATTTCCATAATGTTTTTTTTCTGATTCTCTGCGAATTTTGTAGTTAGATGAAATTCTGTTGAACTTATTGTAAAGCGGTTTGTCACTCTGTTATGAATAGTTGCAACAACCATGATGATTCTTCGAAAATTTGACAAGGACTGTATTGAATATGTGTGTGATATTTAAGAGTGAATCATTCGTCCGGTTCGACGTAATATAAAACTGGATATAAGACCGTGTTCAAACTGAAATTTTTAAAAATATGTATTTTCAGCCCCGAATACTCGAAACTGGAAGACGAAGAACTGCGCCTGTGTACAAGAAGAGACAGTTTTAATTATAAAACTGGTGATTTTTTTGCATAATAAAGAAATTCATTTTTTATGATCAGTATTTTCATGATGAATCTCATAATTTGTATGTTTGATGATACGTAGATGGTACTATAAGTTAGGATCACCAGGGAATGGGGTGGTTGTACAACTTTTATTAGCATGGTTTGAAAGTTTTTCAAGGCGATTTTTGACCGACCCATCTCAATCGCCCCGCCCCCGTTACGCCCACTTTTCGATCGGCCGAAAGTGTTACACCGTGAATTGGGTATAAGACCTGCAAAAAGTGAAAAAAATAAATGGCAAGACCTAATTCAGAGGTTAACAAGTCTTATACCAAGGTTACAAGGTCTTGTATAAACTTTACCAGGTCTTACATGAACATTACCAGGTCTTGTATGAATATTACCAGGTCTTATATGAACATTACCAGGTTTTGCAGTGCAACACTGCAGTGTAACTCTGTAAGTGTAATTCCATTTTTGACACTCATCAGTTTAACTTCTATCCTTAGTGGTCATAACGTTGTAGATTATCATATCAAAAGTTCAAATTGTTTCATGAAGTTTGATGAGAAATATGGCAAAAAAACAGAAATCGGCATAAGATTTTGTCCTATACTGTATATGCTATTGTAAAATCAGGTTATATCATTACCTCCGTGGGTGGTTCAAACTTTTCTGCTTGACAAACTTTCAAAACATACCTTTTGATTCTTGACCGCTTGAATTTCATCATAGTTAGCGTCATAGTCGAAGATAGATGGGTCGTAGGCGAGAGCTTTTTCGTGTTCTCTTTGTGCCGCCTTTTGAACGCGAATGTTCGATGCTGACGTGTCCTTGTTGCTTGTTGCTGGCTGCAAAAGATACGTCAAACACACCCGGTAGGTCATAAGAGTTACTGTAGTTCTCATTGAATAGCTGCAGTAAATCAACCACTGCTGAGTGATTTGAAATCAGTTACTGTAGCAGAACGAAATTCAGCCTTGAATCATTTGTTTTTGACCTACCATTTTAATTTTGGTGGATCAAAAAAGATTACTGTAATTTGGAGAAAGCAATTACAGTAACAGCATTCGTGATTGACCTACTTCAAAAACTCGAGTGGATTAGCAAAACAAGCCAATGTAATTTCTTATCTCTACAGTAACACAACAAGTTCTTCATCCGTTTTTTTTGACCTACCATTCGATTGAAAATTTTAGTTGATGAAAAAGTTTACTGTAGTTTGGAGAGTAAGTCTACAGTAAAATCACTCGTTTTCAACTGACTTAAAAGAGCAGATCAACAATACAAAAGGCTGGATATAGTAACTTATTAATTTATCTTTTCGACCTCAAACTCGATCGATGACGCAAATTTCCAAAAAATCAATTATCGATTACTCACCACCGCCACGTCATCATCCTCCTCGTCACCAAAAATTGCTGCGACCTTGGGCTTCCGGACGTCCTCTTCTTTTTTCTTGACTATCAGTCCATATTTTCTAAAATTAATCGATTTTCACTCGTTAAAACTCTATTAGAACCTGTTTCTTTTCTCAGTTTTACTCTGAAAAAAATACTTTCAACTTGAAAAACTCACTTTTTCAACTCTGACGTCATTTCACTGAGTTGTCTGGATCTCCTAGCTGAAAGTGATATTTCTTTGGAAAAAAAACACTGAAATCATGAAAATAGGTATAAAAAGCGGTGTCATACGCTTCGTACTCACAGGATGGTTGAGATAAAATAAAATTCATTATTATTATTATTTGGCAAGGTCGATTCATAAATGCAAGAGATTCTGCTTTCTTTTATACGTTAATTTGGTCACTCTAGCCCTAGCATGGTGTTGAGTCCTTGTACAAAAGTGATGATAAGTGGTTGCCAGCATACGAGGTACCGTATCCAATCGAGAAGCTTCCCGTAGAATAAGTGAGGCTTCTCCCATCTGAAATGGTCAATAAATTTTCGAGAAAATAACTTTTTATCATTTTATCGAATTTTTAATTGAATTGATTTTAACGAATGAAAATTTTGTAAAAATTGTTAAAATCAAGACTTAAGATAAGCAATATCGCTAAAATAGGGAAAATCTATAAATCAACAATCAACCAATCTGTTAAAATTGGATTAATCGGTAATTTATGACCACAATTACATAAAAATTACCAAATCTCATCTGTAACGAGTTTAAAGATAATTATATGAACTTCTATTGATATTTTTCACGAAATCAGGGTTTATACAAAAATTACTATGCTTTTTATCAAGTTTATCCGACTTCGTGTGAACTGTACAAGGATCTTCTTTCAAAACATGGTAAAAACACTTAACTTTAATGAAAAAGGTGAGAAATGGTTATAATTCCGCACAGTGCGTCATTATTTTCAGATAAAACTCTCACTATTTTCACCTACAGTTTTCAGAGATCAAAAACATACGGATTCTTGAACATCCTTTGCAGATCCACTTTCTCTTTGCAGTAGGGGCAAGTTTGTTGCTTCCCGACAACAACCCATCCTCGTATACAGAATTCGTGGAATGAGTGACCACATGATAATCTGCAAGTGTTTCTTCAGGTTTTCGACTTTTTACGTTTAAAATCTTTGTCGCGCAGCAGCGCGCGGTCTGATCGAATGAAAAAGTTGATGCGCATCTCCGCTTCAACAGTACCTTTCCGATGGCGTTCACACCGTTTTGATCCGACTCCTATGAGCTGAGAACAGGGTGCGGAAAGGCAGTGTGACCAAATAGCCTTTTTCATTAGAATAGAAATCTTTATTCTTGAATGAAGCTATATTCAGATTACTAGATATTTATGGAAAAACCTTCAAATCTCGCTCCAAATCGATTAAAAAATAGTTTTGAAGAAAAAGGAAAGTGGTGCACTTCTTATCCTCATTAACAAAATTTGTGAAATGGTTTTTTTTTCAGATTTTTTAATTATAAAATCTTAGTCTTTCCACTCGAATTAGAAGACTCAGCAAACTTTGCCTTTTTCACTTTTTTCAACCCGGCTTCATTCATTTGGAAAAAAAACTGAATAAAATCAATGAACTTTGTTTCAATTTGAAAACAATCCATAAAATCTAACTTGTATACTCGTTCTTCCGCTCCGTCGTCGTTCTCGATCACTTCGTCAGCACACGTGTGACTGAGGAGGTTACCGCACACTGCACACGTCTTGTCATCGAGTTGTTTCTTTGGGAGACCCACCTCCGTGTAGTACTGAATTTTCATTTGGGATCTTTTTTTCAGAAAAAAAGAGTTCAAAAGCAGGAGAAGAGTTTTCTTCGTTTTCTAGACAATTTCTTTCTTTATTATCCTCTATTAAAATTCAATGAAATCAATCGAAATTTTGATGAAATTCATTACACTAAAATAAAATTAACAGTTTTAAATGGAAGTCAGAAGTGAAATCCAATTCAAAGGTATTTAGTGAAATGCACCGATTTTCTACAGATACGTAAGCCTTTGGTAAGAACTTTTTCAGTTATTAATTTAGTTATGTTGTTACTTCAAAAGTAAAAATTACTTTGAACACATCCAAAATGGCATTTAGTAAATCGCATTCTGTTTTTTTTTCAAACGTCCGTAACTTTGCTCGGGACGTTCCAATCACCTTGTATTTAGGCTTAGGTTGAACGTTGAGCTGGCCTAACCTAAGCCTAAAAAGAGGTGTTCATGCGATGCGAAAAAAGTTATCGCATCCCGTTTTTGAAAATGGGATGCGATTTACTCATTGACGTTCAAAATTTGATCAATTTCTAACTAACATGAAATGGTAATAACAGATTTTCGAAACACAAAAATTTTCATTGGAAATTTTCACATTCTTAATTTCCATATTGCACATATCTTCCTCTACCTGTAAAAAAGTCTGACCTCCGTAAATCGGTTACTTAGTTACCGTAGCAGTTTCGCTTTGAAATACAAGAACGATTAAGTAATGCGCCTTTAATTTCAATGGACTGAAAGTAAGAATAATAATTTAAATCCACAAAGATCTAACTGTTCGTTGTGAGAGTCCCGACCCTAGGGTAGGCCTACCGTACTCATTTTACAAAAATGCGGCTGGCGCGCGTTTTAAGTCGGTCAAACTTTTTGCTAGATATGTGTATTGGTGTGAATCAGTAAGGTAGAGTAAACATTTTTAAAGCGACTTTAGAAAATTGTCAAGTTTTCAATAATCATTTTAACAACTTTTTGACATTTTCGACAAGTCAACAGTAAGTACAATTCGTTCAGTCAGCGCGCTGCTGCGCTGACCTTGTGGAAAAAAGCTAGACGTATTCACGCTTTTCAGATCCAAATTATATATAAAACACCTTTTTTTTAGATTCTTAAACACATTTTCCAAAAATCAATGCCATTTTTTCAATTTAAAGTTGTTTCCATTAAAATGTTCTCAAATACTCACCCCAATCTTACAAGCCATTCGATCTGTACAGATATGAGCAAAATCACGTCCCAATACTCCATAATACAGCCCATAGAAGAGCATGAGGATTCCTGAAAGAAAGATATTCAGCTATTTTTCGGCTACGTTCGGACCAGTGGAGTTTTTTTTATTAAGACGCAAAACGTAGCAAAGGGGTAGGGGAACTTGTTCTATTATTAATATGAAATGATAAAGAATACCTGCATCCATAGACGTTTCTTGCTTAACGCCAAAAATGAAATTGAGTCCGATGAGTGAGCAAACAGTTATAATGTAGCCAACAATTCCCAGAACATAACTCAACTGATGTAGGAACAGAAACCACTTGTATACAAATCTGAAATTGAATGTTGATCATCGAGGTCAGATTCAAAGCATAATTTTATGTTCATTGTGGCTATTACTGATCGCTTCTTAACCGTATAAAACTTGTTTCCTATGAATAAAGTTATTTTTTCGATGATTATATTTTTGAATTCACATTTTCATCATAAACAATCTATAAAAACACATTTGTATGCTTCCATTTTCGCTAATCATTTTTTTTAGTTTTATGTTTTTCAAAGTACACTTTCTTTGTTCAAATCTCAAGATGAGAATTCAATTTGTTTTAAAAACCATCGCAAAACATTTGTAAGTTTTTATTCATCATACTCTTCCAATAAAATTTGCATACGGAAAACTAGCAGCGAAGCGATCATTTCTGTTCAGTTTTTTCTTTTTGGAGATTTTTCGATACAGAATTCGATTCGCACCTATCAAAACGACGCATACTGCGGCAAACGCAGTTGAAAAGTGTAAGCAAGGAAAGTCGATAAAGTATATCAAATCTCAGTTACTGTAGTTCAGAAAATTTTACTTTTCCTATTTTTTGTCCCAGACTCACAAATCGTAAGGGAAAAATGTTTGAAGTAGGGAAAACTATCGTTGGGAACAGTCCGCAACGTTCGTTATGTCAGGTGAAACATTTATTAAAGTACAAAGACTTTCGGAAATGGAAGCGGAGGTCGGCAAAGCGGTTTTATTGTCTTATGCCTGTGCCTAGGTGTGCGACGAGTCAAGTTTTGTATCGGAAATTTCGAAAAAAAAGTCACCTTGGTGTAGCTCCCGTGATATTATCATTCGATGCCCGCATCCAAACGTAAAACGATACAACCGTGAAAATCGCCCAAGTGAATAAAAACCGATACCATAACCGTGTAACGCACACGTAAACCGGAACAGTCCACATTCCGAGTAATGTACAGAACTGAAATTTATTGAATACTCATCGATTTTTTTTCGAATTTCTTCAACTTTCGCTGATTCTTTTATCGTTTTGTGAAAACATTAAAATTTTTGTTTCATTCTCAGTGCTGAATTTAAATTAACATATTGAATCAACTCAAACCATGAGACAACGTATGTGTTTCGTGGAGAGTGACTGTTTTTCGCAATTTTTCACTGACAAAAACAAAAACGGTTGTTTTCTGTCACTTTGGAGCAAAGATTGATAATTTATTGCTTTTTTTCACATCTTACGTTGAAAATGAGCGAAAAAAAAAGATAAAAAACTGAAAAAGAGCTCCTCAATTCTGTTCTTTTAGTATTGAGTGTGTACTAATATGTTTAAGTGGAACTCACTTGATATGACTTGAAATGCCTACGCTTCCATTGAACTAGAAATATCTGTGCGACTATCAACGTAATGACTAGTATGAGCATCATCTCTAAATGCATTGATTCGTGTCCCTTATGCTTCTCATGAAGTTTCGCATGCTCGATTTGCCAACGTTGTTCGTCCGTCAATTGGTCGTCGGGAATTCTCTGCATTGCTAACAATGAAATAAAATATTAAAATTACCTTCTTATAAGATAATTATAACTCGATTCTTGAAATTGAAATACACTCACCTCTAGGTCTGTGATGTCATGCTGTAGGTGAATTCCCCCATGTTGAGACATCTAAAAAAAATGAGAATTATTTTGAACACAAACTAACAGAACAGAAACAGAACAGAACTAATGAATGGACTCAAACACATTTCTCTGGAAATAAAAGTTTCAGCCACGTTTTTATTATCAGATGAAGACGTGTACATGAACAAAACATTCATGGCTAAAATTTCAAAGAAGATGATTGTATTTCATCAATTTCTCAGAAAAGTTACAGCTGTATACAGTTGGAAAAAGAAAGACTTGCAAAATCGAAGCGAAAGTTGGCGACCTAGCAATTCAATTCGTAGTTGAAAAGCTAGACTGCGTGTCGATTTACCGCGAACTTTCATTTTATTTTCCTTTTCTCTATTCCCTGATTTACCACAAGTCCGTGGGAGACGCCATAATCTGCCGACCCTCACGCCTGTATCATGAATTTTTCTCAATTTGCAATCTGCAACCAAAAGTGATTTCCTTTTATAATAAGCTTAGGTTAGGTTGGGAGAACAACTTTTGTGAAGAACCAAGTCTTGGATACCGAAATTAAGCATTTAATTAAGCAAATATGATGCCGTGAGGGTCGGCAGATTATGGCGTCTACGGCTTGTCTATTTACCACATCACAAACGTCGTTAAACAAATTTCAATGTTTTAAAAGTAATTGGAATATCTAAAAATTGATTTTATTTTGTTTTTGTAGAACTTTCATATCAACGGGATTTTTTTCAGATTTTTTTCCAGAAACAGTTGTGGTACACATATCTAGCAAAAAGTCTGACTGATTTCAAACGCTCGCCAGCCGCATTTTTGTAAAATGAGTACGGTAGGCCTACCCTAGGGTCGGGACTCTCACAACGAACAGTTAGATCTTTGTGGATTTATATTATTATTCTCACTTTCAGTCCATTGAAATTAAAGGCGCATTACTTAATCGTTCTTGTGTTTCAAAGCGAAACTTCTACAGTAATAAGTAACCGATTTACGGAGGTCAGACTTTTTTACAGGTAGAGGAAGATATATGTGGTATGGATTTCAGTTATCTGCAAGTCATAATTTTTTTTCATTTCTCGATTTAATTTTTCTATTTGCCCATTTCATTCGCGAGTACAGAACATCAAAATTCGACAATTTATTCGATCACATAAGTAAACAAACATGAATTACAGTCGTCAATTTGGCATCACTTCGCCAAACTAGCACGGAATATAAGAGGGCATTTCGATATGAAAAGGTTATATCTGAGCGGAACAAAAATCAATCAAATCGATCAATATGATGACTGGTTTTCACGAGTAACTCTCGTGTAATTCAATGTTTTGTCTGCATAAAACTCATCTGTCAAAACTAGTGCGGACTCGACATAATAAATCACGGCAGTTACCTGTCTACTACAAAGATTAGTTTGTCTTGGGGAGTTTCAAAAGGTCCGACCTTTGAATTCAATTGATACAACTGCGAGTTACCGTAACGGTTCGAGTTAATGCAAAAAAGTTTTTATTGCGACGCAATATTGCACTAAAAACTTCAAATCGCCTCGACAACAATCTCAACCAGATGATGAAAATTACCACGAAATGACCATAATGTTGGACCCGTTAGAATTTTCGCCGTTTTCTTCTTAAAGTTGTTCGTTGTTCTTAGAATAAAGCAGATTATGGCTTCTCAGACGGTTCGTTCCGTATGAACCCCTTCAACGCCTTCTTCAACAGATGCCACGTCGTCACATGAACATGTTGACTTCAGAGGTGCGATCTCACACGCACTGCCATAACCATTGTTGTTGATGATGTGTTCTTCTTTCTGACAATTGATAGTTATTGCAGTTGTACACTTGTCTGTCTCTCTCTTTCTCTTTCTCTAACCAACCGCTGCGGTGTACATCAGCTTTGTCGTCGAGTCTCCGGATCCTTTCTTACTTCTTGGAGTGTATGGACTTAATTTACTAGCTTCGTTCGTTTCCATTGTGCTATTCGCTTGTTGCTAAAGAAGATTTTCAAAAAGCAAAAAATAGCGGTGACAGGGTCGAACCCGGGTTTAAAAATGTAAGAACCAGAGTGTTCATCATCACACCGAGGATAACTCACCAATTGACCGTTTTTCTTGGTCGCCCAATTATTCGCCAGACTCCTAGACCCTCTTCTCATTTCACTTTGTGAAGTGTTCATCATTTTGTACCTCTCGTAGCTGGTTCGCAGAACTGTTCGGACCTGTAAAGTTACTGTAATTGTGAAACTTTTTGATCCACTATCAGTTACTGTAGTTGTGAAACTTTTTGGTCCACTATCAGTTACTGTAGTTGTGAAACTTTTTGATCTATTATCAGTTACTGTAGCTGTGAAACTTTTTTATCTACTATCAGTTACTGTAGTTGTGAAACTTTTTGGTCCACTATCAGTTACTGTAGTTGTGAAACTTTTTGATCTACTATCAGTTACTGTAGTTGTGAAACTTTTTGGTCCACTATCAGTTACTGTAGTTGTGAAACTTTTTGATCTACTATCAGTTACTGTAGTTGTGAAACTTTTTGATCTACTATCAGTTACTGTAGTTGTGAAACTTTTTGATCTACTATCAGTTACTGTAGTTGTGAAAATTTTTGATTTACTATCAGTTACTGTAGTTGTGAAACTTTTTGGTCCACTATCAGTTACTGTAGTTGTGAAACTTTTTGATCTACTATCAGTTACTGTAGTTGTGAAACTTTTTGATCTACTATCAGTTACTGTAGTTGTGAAACTTTTTGATCTACTATCAGTTACTGTAGTTATGAAACTTTTTGATTTACTATCAGTTACTGTAGTTGTGAAACTTTTTGGTCCACTATCAGTTACTGTAGTTGTGAAACTTTTTGATCTACTATCAGTTACTGTAGTTGTGAAACTTTTTGATCTACTATCAGTTACTGTAGTTGTGAAAATTTTTGATCTATTATCAGTTACTGTAGTTGTGAAACTTTTTGATCTACCATCAGTTACTGTAGTTGTGAAAATTTTTGATCTACTATCAGTTACTGTAGCTGTGAAACTTTTTGATCTACTATCAGTTACTGTAGTTGGACCTGTAAAGTTACTGTAGTTGTGAAACTTTTTGATCTACTATCAGTTACTGTAGTTGTGAAACTTTTTGGTGTACTATCAGTTACTGTAGTTGTGAAACTTTTTGATCAACTATCAGTTACTGTAGTTGTGAAACTTTCTGATCTACTATCAGTTACTGTAGTTGTGAAACTATTTGATCTACTATCAGTTACTTTAGTTGTGAAACTTTTTGATCTACCATCAGTTACTGTAGATTCGATCTACTCCGAAGTATAACGTTTGGTTTTGCTCAGAGTTCTGCTCATGTAAGAAGATGTCGGACAGAAAACACTGTCCCCGGGTGGTTACTGTAACTACCGTATCCTTCTTTTTGACCTACCTCCTTGTTGGTGAAGCAGTAGATGATGGATATTAGGAATCCTTGGTACATATAGGTAAAGGAAGCGCTGTATGTCCATATTGCGAAGATCTGCGTTTTTCGTATTTTCATCAATTGTTTTTGAGTATTTTACATATTTTAATTTGAATGTCATCTGATCTTCCTATTTTTCAGATTTTTGTAAATTCCAGAAGATTCTTGTCAATTTTTTCCTCTGAATGTTTTGCACTTCAAAATTTTCAAACTTGAATTAATAATTTTTCACAGGACTCTCATTGTTTTTGTGTTTCTCATATTTCCACCGCTCAACTCACCATAATATTATCCCTAGTTGGTGCAAACGGGATTGTCTGCATAATATTCGGAATTCCGAGTAGAATGACCAGCATGAAGGCGGCTTTGACAGACTTCATCATTCGTCCAGCTTCTCCTTCATTTGCGTCTTGTGCTTTCGACCAGAGGACTCGTAGTACGTTACCAATGAAGAACGTGTTTATCTGGAAGAATTTTGTGAGGGAGGAACGAACGGAACACAAACGGAGCACACAATACAACTAAACTTCCATTCAAAGCTAGTGAGATTCTCAAAGGCACAAAACGGTCACGTGCGGGACTCAGACTACTAGAATACAGCTAGAGTCCTCCCCAAAATTAAGGAAGACACCAAAGGACCACTATGCCTTTCCGAAGGTCTCGAAATACACCAGTCTCACTAGAGTAATCCTAATTTGAGCTACAGTGTTATCGATACAGTATTCAACTCACAACAAGCTCCAGCATCCTAGGACCGTCGAGTATCCAGAACTCGGGTTCGAGGTAGTAGCTTCCAAGGCATCGTTCAACTTTGAAGTCTTTTTTGATAAGGACTATCAACAGCCAAAACATCGTGTGGATTGCTGGTACTCCTGGAGGTTAATTTGATGAGAAGAGATAGAGAGAGAAAGAGAGAGAGTGTGAGGGGGATAGAGAGAGAGAGAGAGAGATGGTCAAACTTACCATATGCAGTCATCAAATATGGTGTCAACTTCGGCTCAGAATTGAAAACAGTCAAAACCAGTTGATTGTGCAAGTGAAACCCTTCCAAGAACATCCAGCCGAAAGCAACCGTTTTGAAGTACTCCAACAAGAAGTACATCGCTTCACAAACGAATGGCTGAAATTTTGGTTTCGTGGTATAGTGGATAAAACTTTTGACTGTCGTGCAAGAGGTCAGGGGATCAACCACAATACTCACCATTGTGTTGATAGTCTTGCCGTCTGAAGGGTTCGCATGCGGTCCATGATGGTCGGTGAAAATCAGGTCGATGTAGAGAATTAGACGAATCGCGACGACCATCAGGATGGCGATCATCAGATGCAGATGAAGCATGTTTCGGAAAACTCGGAGTCGTCTGGAATCTCTCTCTCTCTCTCTCTCTCTCTCTCTCTCTCTCTCTCTCTCTCTCTCTTTCTCTCTCTCTCTCTCTCTCTCTCTCTCTCTCTCTCTCTCTCTCTCTCCCTCTGTCTCTCCCTCTCTCTCTCTCTCTCACTCCCTCACCTATAATACGAAAAGATGAAAATCGAGATGATCAGAGAGAACAGACTTAACCCTAGACCGATGAATTCCAATTTCCTTGCGTTCCGAGCAACATCCTGTGCAATCTAAAAGATTTGTCTCAATTTTTGAACGACATTCGAAATCAATCAATAATAGAGAAGAACATGAGATGGAGAAATGTGAAGCATGCTCTTTGCGATTCGAGGTCATTGCACATTAGACTCTAATTGACACTATATTACAGAATCGAAAGCGAAAATCAATATTTTGGGGGCGGGGCTTTTGCTGACGTCACGTTGTTTTTTCAGTCAGAAATTCAATTAGACGAACCAAAATAGTGTTCTCAAGAACTTTTACATTACATTGGTTTATTTTTTGTTAACTTTTAGATTTTTCACTTTTTATATACAAAAGTATTAGAAGTGTTATGTTCCACTGTGATTATGATTCTACAAATAATCAACATGACGTCATTATGATCGAAGTGTGTCGGCAGGTCATACAAGATAGAAGTTTCTCTTCGTAAAATTACCGTCAACGACTCGTTGTTCAGGTTGTTCATGATGCTTGTGACTTCATCCGAAAAACACATGCTGAAGTTGGTCCAGCCTGACGACTTGCTATTCATCGTGTCGGCCATAGTCCGGCCCAACCATCTGCCCGATGCATGACACCATTTTGTGATATTCTCTGGATAGCATAAGGTGAGCACCAAGAATGGTGGTGACGTTGGTGGGTCCCCGATTCATTCGTTTCTTTTGGTGTTATCCGGGGATCCACCAACCCGTGGGTGTTCCGAATCAAACATTCAGAATGTTATGCTTTCGCGCTGTCGTATATAATTATATGTGCTCTGATTGTGTGGCATGCAGAAAAGGAAAGAGAAGTCTGGACGAGACAATGACGTGCACAATGAGGAACATGAACGAGGATACGGTAGTGAGGGGTTACTGTAGGTCCGAGCAAATGGAAGCTTGCGAATATTTTGGAAGAAATCCCTCGCCTTTCAGCCCTGGGTGAAATGTATTGTTTGACAGTTGGTCGAAAAGTTTTGACTCCTTTCAAATTTGGTTGAAACGTATGGTTTGAGGGTCGGTCAAAAATAGCGGTTACGTTTGGTTTTGACCTGATCAACGGGCAACTAGTAAGTCAAATCGAAATCAGTTTTCATCCCATTTCATCTGTGGTTGAGTATCGACTTTCGTGATACGCAGTCGAGATTCTTAGCTTTGTCAACTGGAGTATGTATTAAAAACTTGAAACAGCGCAAGTTTGACACAGATGGAACAAGACGAAAAGTCCAGAAAAGATGAAAATTACATAGAAAAAATGCATACTTTCACATCCTCGTAGTCGATTTTGAAGCAGACCGTGAAGTTTGTCCATCCCCACGGGTTCTCGTAGTGTCCTGGCGTTTTCCCCATCCATCTGCCCGTGACGTCACAGTGTTTGACGATACTTCCTGAGCCCAGTGATGAGAATTCCATAACTGAGATGAGCAACACGCAACAGGGTTGGGAGATGGATTTTGATTTACATGCAAAAAGTTCGATCTTTCCGAAAGCGATAAATTTTTGCTTTTTCCGTTAGGCGCAATGTATCCTAGTCGGACCTGACACGCAAAAGGTCGCGGGATCGATTCCCACCCGATAAAACCATTTTTGCTTTTTCTCTCCCATCCCTGGAATTGACATGAAACACATAGACAACATAGGTGAAAAGGCATGCGAACAAGAAACTGTTTTTCAAAAAAAGATGATAAGCTGGCTCCACCCATTTTCCAAGCGCTACCAAAGGTGAACTTTATGCAAATCCCGCGAACGAACGAGTCCAAAGTTGATATAAAAAAGTGCGAAAAGTTGATTATATGTATACCGCAAAAGCAATTTCCGTTCTATTCTAAGCAACTGACGTCATCGGAAGCTGAAATATACCAACGTTCACACAACCAAAGCACATTTTCGCTTAAAAATCACATTTTCACAATTATTTAAGCATTAGCAGTGTAATTTTGCGTTTTCCTAGAAAAAAACGTGTAATGTCGTCAACTATAGTGTGTTTGGTGCATTGCGGGGCAAGTGGGACTATGCACCAGACACGTCGGACTTTACGCCATTTCGAGTGCACTGAAAACACTCGAAATGACGACAGTGTCGTCTCATGCGATGTGCCGCGTGGAGAAAACTCACTGGAAGCGTCCAAGCCTTTTAAAGGAGGACAAGGCAGGGTTATGGACGTGTTGGCCGGTGTAGGAGGCCAGCATAACACTGTGTCGTAGGTGGCGTTGCACCAGAGTGAGCCGTCATCTGGAATAGTTGGCTCTGTAATTTCAATGTGGCATGCACACGGCATGATTGCGACCGGAAAATGGTCGCACATTCGGAGAGAAATAAAGACGTGTTCCTGCCTCAATCTAGACGTGTGCCTGTTCCAATCTAATCGCGTGCCAGCGACTAACAAGACGTGTACCTGCCCAAATCGAGACGCGTGCCTGCTCCAATCTAGACGCGTGCCTGCCCAAATAGTGACGTTTGCCTGCTCAAAAAGACAAGGAATTCTTTCTTACAAATTTATTACAAATTATGATAACAAACAATAGGAAGAACGGAAACTTCTTCCACGCTTCTTCTGACGCGAGACACAAACTGTCAATGATGCTTGAGAGCAGACTGGTTGCGATGTAACTGTCGAACTGGTTGTGCTTCGCGAAATCTTCGACTCGTTCCTCCAGTAGAATTGCACGCATCCAGTTGCGCAGTTAGGCGCAAGTTTCATCGGAGAGAGATATCGTGACCACTCTGAAAATAAGATATCAATCAATTGTGTAAATCATGTTTTTCGAAGCTCGCGAAGTATCAGTTAAGCGTAATCGCGATGTATCTCACCATTAGATGGTTTTTTAAAATGTATAAATTACCAATTTGAGCATTTTATCGTGAGTACGAATTCGGTATGGATCAGAAATCTGGATCACATTCCTACAGAAATCGTGATTTTGAACAGTAAAAAGTGAGGAATATTAGAGACAATCGTTGAATTTCGATTTTTCACTGACTGTAAGTGTGATATAATTATTTCCAGGATTATTCACTCAATTTCAAGATTTCCGTAAGGCTTCAGGCAACTATAAAACATGCAATAACATCTCTTCAAAATCGTTGGAACAAGATTTTTCGAGTTCTCATAGGGGTTGTTCAGAAAATTGCTTACTAAGAGTTTAGTTGAGTTCGGTAAAATATTCAAAAACTTACAGCGCTCTTATCAGCATCAACTTTCTTCACTCTGTCATCTCATTTGAAAAGTATTCTGTCCCTCAGCTTCTTCTTCGTCTTCAACACCTTCTTCAGCATTTCAACGTTGTCCTGAATTTCTCCTCCAGCTGCTCTTTTCAACGTGCTTCTTTCCGACCTGAAAAATTTCATCATGATTCAATTCCGCCTTTTCCACTCTGAAAGAACAGATTTTCAAAGGTTTGAAGAACAATCTCGAGAAAACAAAATAAAAATAAGAGAATTCATGACTTACTTACAACCGGTTGAACTTTGCACATTTCTTTGACGATATCCAGTCCAGAACTTGACAGAGATTCCTTGACATCATTGTCAAATCCCCAACGTTGATAGTTTACTGAAACATAGAAAATTAAAACATGACAAAAGGATATAAACGGATAAACTGGAAAGTCGATCTCAAAAAACCATTTTCAGTAAAGCTTATCTTTCGAAATTGAGTTATTTCGTGGTCAAAGTATTACAAAAACCAAAATCTAGTGTTATAAGGCAGAAAAATAATAGTTTAGTACTTTTGATGTTATTTGAGTCGCAAAACAGTACAAAATTCAGAAGGAAATATGATATATACACCAAATTAGAAGAACTGGACGAAAAAAAAAGATGGACGCTTTTCGAAAGTATTGTCTGAAGAGCGCACATTCGTATTATTGGCACAGTGCCAGCTGGAAGAAAGTTGGGCACGTGCATGGCCAAAAGTGGAATGTGGCATGCACCTGCCAGCCACATCCAAAACGGCACAATTACGCCCAAATTATTCCTTGTTCTGCCACATGACTCATTGCAGCACAAAGTCGCCCAAAAGATGTCGTTTGCATGCCATATTGAAGGTTCTGTGCATGACCAAAAGTGGAATGTGGCATGCACCTGCCAGCCACATCCAAAACGGCACAATTACGCCCAAATCGTTCCTTTATCCTGCCACAAATCACGTTTTGGCACAAAAATGCCCATAAGATGTCGCGTGCATGCCACATTGAAATTACAGAGTATGGGTTAAATTCGAGGTCAGAGTGGCCTAGTGGATATCACTTTTGATTTTCACGCCAAAAGCCGAGGGTACGATTTTCGCATGTGGCAAAAAAAACAGGATCAATCGAAAACATACCTGGTGTATATGAGTGAGGAATGCCTTGCTCTTTGAGCATATTGAGACATTTCTGAAAATTCAATAATTACAAAAAAATCTGTTTTTCTCAGAAGAGCGTGAGTACACAAAAAACCAACCTCCATTGTTTCTGCTACGTTGCCGTTACGCAGAGTATAGTTCCACGGTACGAGAGGTATGGTCATTCTGTAAATCTGACTTTTACTATTTAACTTCAACGAAGGTACAAAAAGCAAAAATGAGTTGCTCCGAGGGGGATTGATCCAGTGGCCCATTGAACATACGACTTGAGCAGCGTCCAGGAACTAGAGTGGTTAACAAAATCACATATCGATAGTTTAGCCATTTCGAAAAAGGCAAAAATCAAATTCTCCGGGCAGGGACTGATCTAATGGTCTGTTGGCTAAAAGGTACGGGCATGATCCACTGCGCCAGGAAAATTGTACCGCCAGCTCGGAATCAAATGTGTTGCTCGAAAAGAGTGACGAAGGCGAGAAAAAAGAGTCACGAAGGCTTGAACACATAATGAAGTTTTCGTCAGGCGAACAAACTAATACATAGTGGATAGGGACCGCAACGCATGCCCGCATTGCTTGTGTTCAACACTAGAGCACTGGACCGCTGACCGAAGTCCGAAAAGGCTGATTTCCGTGGAGATACTCACAATACCCCTTTCTCACGGTCTTTTCAGAAAAGTGGCATTCAGATTTTAATTAATTTTACATACTGTAATTAA
>OZ022252.1:11477605-11525105 GCA_963978915.1 Caenorhabditis parvicauda
ATCCGAAGTCACGTCTGCATCTTCGCACAGATAACGCAATACTTGACGACATGATACTTTTGATCTACCCCAAAAACGAGAGTAGAAAGTTGTAGCAAGAAAAGTGTGTCCAAAAACAACCAATTTGCGACGTAAATAATGTTTCTCGAAAGGTGTCCAATGGCAGAAAACGTAGCACAATGGGAGGGGAGATGTATCAATAGAGCACGACTCCATATTTAGAACTGTCTGTCTGTCTCTCTCTCTCTTCTCTCGACTTCGTTGCAGAAGTAGCGTACAAGAAATGCACACAAAACGTTATACTCCACGACAATCAAGTTCCATCGAGATCTGTGAATGAAAAGTTAATTGTGTTGTCAAAAATATAATTTGTTTCATCCAGACGTACACATAATACTCTACACTCCACGACAATCAAGACCTATCTTGTTCTTTTAGAAAGTTCACATTAAACGCTATATTTGACGACATTTCCGTCGAAACTGAATTAAAAACCGTGAACGGAGTCAGTGAAAACGACGAAGAAAGACCCCAGGACGCAAATTATTTTCGTGTTTTGACAAAAAGCTAAGCTTCATGTGCCAGATGCTTCGTTCGAATTCCACCTGACGGCTTCGAACGTTATTGTTACATACTAGATAGCTGGGGAGACATAGTAGTGGCACGGTTTCCATGAATCACTAAACTTGTCGTCAATTCTGACGTCACGTCCGTGCCGCACAGTTGACGCCAGACTTGACGCCAAGACTCAACTTCAGGAATGACTCATGTTTTGAAATAGGAAACTTCTCGAACCTGTTTATTTCTCATTAGAACACGCATACATAAACCATGGGTTGTCGTCGATTCCGACGTAGCGTCCGTGCCGCACAGTTCACGCCAGACTTGACGCAAAACTGACGCACTCGCCTAATGAGCCAAATGCAAGTCAAAGGTTCTTGGAATCGAGTGCAACATCGAGTTACCAATTAGCCTGAATGAAGGAAGTAGTGTTCGTCTGGCAGTAAAAGTGTGGTAGGCACGTGGCTTCTGTCCTTAGTCAAGTGGTTACGACACAGGATTGTCACCATCGAGATCCCAGTTCGAAACTTCTCGTAATTCATTTTTTTGCGGTTTTTCATGACATCAATATGGTTCGAACCGTGAATGAGAAAGACGGGTGACCATATATGGATCAAATTAACTGACTTAAAGAGTTCCATATGTTCTGCAAGAAAAAAACAAACATGAAGAAATTATCCGCAGTGGACCTCCAACGAATAAAACGACCTAAAACAGGAGAAAAAAGACCAAATGTCACTACTTGAAAATATGAACGAAAAACGACCACCCAAGAAGAAAACGACCTATAAAGGACTGAAACATGCGAAAAAGGATAAGGGGAAGAAATATGAGCCGAAGAAGAAGAAGAAGATACATATAGGCTTTACACGATAAGCATTAATTAACATTCATTTGCCTATAATAACATTCGCCTAGTGGCATTGTTGTCGTAGCTCGGCGCTACAGTACATTCCATGATTTCCGGGTTGCAATTTTTATGGGATAATGGGCTTGCGCTGTAAGGTCAAGATCTGCTTTTTTTGATCGATCCCATCGATTTCACCGTGATCATGATCATCCTGCGAGTTTCATAGAAAAATGTTAGAAAAAGAGATATTTCGTAAGACACAGTTCTTTTCAATATGCTCATAGAGAGAGAGGGAGAGAGACAGAGAGGGAGACAGAGAGAGAGAGAGAGAGAGAGAGAGAGAGAGAGAGAGAGAGAGAGAGAGAGAGAGGGAAAGAGAGAGAGAGAGAGAGAGAGAGAGAGAGAGAGAGAGAGAGAAAGAAAGAGAGAGAGAGAGAGAGAGAGAGAGAGAGAGAGAGACATAGAGAGAGAGAGAAAGAGAGAGCGAGAGAGAGCGAGAGAGAGAGACACATAGAGAGAGAGAGAGAGAGAGAGAGAGAGAGAGAGAGAGAGAGAGAGAGAGAGAGAGAGAGAGAGAGAGAGAGAGAGAAAGAGAGAGAGCGAGAGAGAGAGAGAGAGAGAGAGAGAGAGAGAGAGAGAGAGAGAAAGAGAGAGAGCGAGAGAGAGAGAGACACATAGAGAGAGAGAGAGAGAGAGAGAGAGAGAGAGAGAGAGAGAGAGAGACACATAGAGAGAGAGAGATCAAAAAGGTCCGAAGAGCGCATATTTGATAAGTTTAGCACTCGATGGAGTCCCCCGGCCGGAACCAAGTTTCTCTGTGCATATTGAATACTTTTCAATTCGCGCATGTTCACATGCTCAATGAATGCAAATTGTAAACATTTCGAGACTCGTTTATTCTCGAACCACAAACTGATCACCAAAAGGGTACGCGAGAGATTTCACAACTAATCTTCTGATTCTAAGTGTTTTTCGATTCAGAAGCTGCTGAAGTGAACTCGAGCGCATAATATGACCTCAAGTGGACCTTTTGCAAGGTTCACAGAGGAGAGAAAACATGCCGGTCGCGTGAAAGCCACAAGCATGCTACCAAATGGACACGTCAAAATATGCTCTGCTTTCATATATTGAGCATTAGGCTTTATTTGTATCCAACTATAGATTCGTTTTCTGCGTATGACATGTGGTTTTCGTTCCTTTCTTAGGCACCTGGATACCACGAATGAGACACAAAGAAGCTACAAATCTTAAGGAATGAGGAAACTGTGATGAGTTTCAACAACGCACATTGTAACACTTCTGGCCATTCCGAAGGTGGGCGTTCGTGAGCTTGGGTCTCAAAATCGAAATTGTAGGGATCACCCTGAGTGTCACACCCTATCATGACTATGGCCTTTTGGATGTAAGCACCATGGTGCACGCCCGCTTGTGATCTTGACTCTGATCATCCCATAATCTCTGTGATGACGCCGCAAGGTGTCTCACAGACTCCGACCTTGTCGATAATAAAGGTTACTACAGACATGTTGAGACGTCATGACATATGAGCACTGTCAAGGCTGTTCTATAGAACATAATGTAAAATACATTCATAGCAGAAAAATGAACTGGACAAGGATTAACGAGCAATACAATAGAATCAAAAGGGACGGTCCGCAGGGGTTACTCAACGGAACCCGCGGGAGGTCGGCGCAGTCTGTGAGTGATACATTGGTAGACCTACGAACCGTCAATGGGTAACCAAACTACGCATAGAAACTCGTCACAAAGTGGTCCGGGAATAGTTGCGGAAGGGTTCGGTTAGGTCTAATGTCGTGAGGCACAGCGCCATGTCTGCATTTTCGTGTCAGTGATTGCACAACTCAAATCCCGCGCTTTGTCTCACATTCAAGAGGAGCCTAACCGAAAGCTGCTTGAAAAATAATTATAACCGTTTCAGAGGAGAAAGAGAGCTGGAACTTGGATTGAAAAATGGAAATCTCTTAATTCAAGTTCCAGGAAAGGATAGAATACTTAGAATCGTTATAAAAACCTTTTAGCTTGCAGGATCGGACATAATCTTATTCGGTTCGTTTGTCTTCTAGAAAATATATTTTTCATCTGAAATGGTCAAAGACAAAAATGAGATTTTCACTCTATTCACAGAATTTGAAGGGCACCCTGAACAAGATTATGTCCGTTACTTTATGTAGTCTAATGCACAAAAGGTGTGAAGTCAATGTGATGAAAAATGAAAAAGACCTGTTTGGGCTGTAGTAGAGAGAGACAGAAACATGAAAATGACGATGAACCAACTCAAGAAAAAATCTGGTCAGAATTGATAAGTTAAGTAAAACACCTGGCAACCTTCATATAATACCTGGTAAGTGCGAAGTGTTCTCAAACTTATAATTTTGCATTCTCAAGGTGTTTCACACGACGGTAATCTTGAAATCAGGTCATGCCATAGTTTCGGTTGAGGTTTAGCAGGTCTGACCAGATTTTTCTCCTAAGAAAGGGAAATGGATATTTGCAGGAGCTGGTATTCATAAACATTTAAAATCCCCAAAATATCCATTCACCTTAAGATGGACAAATACTATCGTAGATTCAAAAGTTACTCTGTTTTTGTTGCTGGCGGTTTTGGCTTCAGATCCTCGTCGTGAAGGACTTCACAGTCAATTCCTGAAAAAAAATTATTATTGAAAATTTTCTCTTTTCACTTCCGCACTAGTAACGTTCCACATATCCCTGCTTACTGCTAGAAGTGTGAGCACTCTAACCCACTCCAACAGTATCACACTGTCTCGCCGCCTCTGCGTCTCGCACTCCCTACGTACTCTTGCCCCCGCCCCCCACTCTGGCGTCAGCACCATCTGGCAGCAGGAACTACAGTAACTAGCAAATTTTACTTTTAATTTTCGTGTGACATGTTCGAACCTACTGATTTCGAGCATAAAATGTGTTCAGGACATTTGAAAAAGATTTTGAACATTCCAATAGCCATACGAATGTTAAAAAAAACAAACAATTATTGGAAATGAAAAGTTCTACGATACAATGAAAAGGGAATGTCGTGTTAGCCTCGTAAACCTACAAAAAACACTCTCTAAACGCGAATTTTCTCTATGATCTCTCAGTTCTCACAGGCAACAGGCAGATGTGCGTTCTACAAGTAAACAGAGTCATGTGAATAACTTCTTCTACCTCTCTTCTTCAGTAAAAATCTCACCTAGGTTGAGCATAAGAGTACGCAGCCACGACATGGTGCTCTGGTCCTCCTTGAGAATCGACTTGAAAGTCAGATCCTTGAGTTGGTCTGGCAGACACTGGCGGAGGGCTTGTTGGGCTCTGTAATTTTGGTGGGTGGTGCGAGAAGATTGGTGTTTGATTCACCTCGGGTTATCGCTGAGACGGCTGTAACAACGGACGACGTGCTTGAGCAGACGGTTTGATGGCTCACGGGCCAGCTTCAGCACCATTTTTCCCTAAAACAGTTTTTCCATACATTTCGAAAAATTTATCATCTTTATAGTTCTTCACAATGATTTTCTCTGATTTAACGACCTTTTCGATGTTTTCATTTTTTATCATGTCACGATTAGTTTCGTTATTCAACAACTATGTGATAAATTTAACTATTGAACTGACTTTTCCAACATTTTCATAAGATTTAACCATAATTTCCAACAACTCGTCTATTGAATGCTGCCATCTCACTAAAAACGAACAGTTACCATAACTACCATACTCGTTTTGAAGGCGAAAACTAACTAGAATCATGGCAACATGTGAGAACCGTTCGTAAGTCTGGCAAATGTACGCGAGTCCAGTGTCGTCGAGCAAAATCTTTTGAAGGATGAAGGTGGCGACGGTCTTCGACAGCTCGGTTCCTTGCTCCATGATACGAAGGCAGAGCGGGATGATCTCGGTCGAGAGCAGAAAGTTGATGACTGTCAGCAGCTGGAAGAAATAGATTTTCAAGTACTTTGAATAGTGACGTGCATGAATTCAACGTTAACATGACTTTTTGCAGTACTCAAAAGGTTCTGTACTACGACCTCTATTAATTTGCCGAAATATTTAAGGGTTGAGATTTCGGAGTTCCACGCCTTCCGTGCGCCCTCATTTTTAAAAAAAGCGGAAAAAAGATAACCGAAGCTCAAAAAGTGCTCGAAAACCTTCTTTTTCCATGTAAAACTTCATAAAAACTCACATCCTTGTCTTCAGTCTTCACCAACGCACCAATGACACCAAGAGAGGTGAGACGAAGGTACTCGAACGAACGTGACACTTTGGTTGTGTGAAGGAACGGGTACAGGTAGAGTGGAATGTGCGCTGAAATTGTTTTGACTGATTTTTTGGTAGTTTTCGTTGCTTTTCAGAGAAAAATTGATAAAGTGATGTCTCTAACTTGAAGTTAGTGAATGTGTTCATGAACCATTGTTTTCAATAGAGAAACCCAGAAAAAAACGGAATTTTTATATTAAAACTACTTCCAAATGAGTTCTGAACATCCTTTTTCGATTTTTACTTCTGTTCCATAGCTACTGCTGGCTATGGGTGATATTTATTCTCTTAATTAAATAAAAATCAAGAACTCACCCTGAAGGAAAGGAGCTCTAGTGTCCCTGTGGCTTGCGACACACTGCATCAGAGCCAACGCGTTGCAAACCCTGTTCGACTGCAGAGCTGTCAGGTTTGCTGGGAAGATTGCCGGATAGATGGCGATCACTTCCTGGAGCAACGCCGACATGGTTCCAAACGAGTACCACAGCCAGATCGGTAGGTCAGGGACGCTGTCACGTTTCTTGCTGAGCTCCAGGAGGGCGTTCTCACGCTTCTTCGGATCTTTCAGATCTTCGATCCATTGAAGGATTTCCTGGCTGAAAATTATCAGATGTTATGACAAAATTGAACTTTTTCGATCTTTTTGGTCGGTACACTGTGTGTCAAGATTAAAAAAAAGATTTCGAGTGAGACGAAATCTCAAAACCTACGCGAGTCACTGGACTTCAACCGATACATTTCATTTTACGTTCCGGAAGACGGCTTTGCGGCCACCTCGTGCTATATATTCTTCAATTAACTTGAAAATTGAGCTCGGTTCGTTTTTGAGAAGACTGTCTAGTAACGATATCAATAAAAGTAGTCAAGCTCTCGCTTCAAGAATTTTGCAAGTAAGCGTTTTTGACTTTTGTATGATGTCAAGTTTCGACAATAACTCAGAAAATCAGTTGGTGAAGCAACTTTCGAGAAAAAACTAAGGCGACAACTCATCACTTACAGATTCTCCGGATTTTAGTGTAAGTCCCAATAGTTCAAAAGGAATTCGATGAACTTTTTATTTTGAAATTATTACCCTTCTTAAATTACGGTCAGACACAACTTGTCAGATACAAACAACCCTATTTTGTTCTTTTCCTTCTGGTATTTTGATAAACTTATCCAACGTTTTTTATTGCGAAAAATCGCTCAACTGTCGTGACCGGAACAGCTTTTCAAAAGGTTCTCTTTACGGTTCCCACGATCATTATTTCGTGTTCGTAGCGATTGTTGCTGGTCGCCATAAAACTTATGAACTTATTCTTAATGAATAGTTTATATTATTAATTGATCAGAGAATAAGTGTGAAGAAAACGTTGAATTCTATGTTTTGTCTACAAATTGCTGGAAATTTTCTAGTTTCAACAAATCAAAATCTCACGTGTTAATCTCCATCCCAGCCGACGATGGTTGAGCAATTTGCTGAGCCTGAGTGGCTGGTGAAGCGCGAGCATCCATGATGTTCATTCTCAGTTACCTGAAAGAACAAGTCAATGTTATGTGTCCAGTTGGTGACTGGCACGAAAATGGCACAGATAGAGGTATGGAATTGGTGTTAAACCAATGAAAATGGAATGAAAAATGAGAAAATCGTATGAAACATTTATCAGGCCACAACGGGAACGATATAACAGACAAAATAATCGTAAAAAGGATAAATTAAGATGGAAAATGTGAGGATACGTAGTGGTAGATGCTTCGATTTCAACAATTAACAATTAGTTTTGGGGAAAAAATAATAAAAATGTGAAAATCGTGTGTGGACCGGTTCTAATTATTTCTGAAATGGCTTTATCAGTTGATGAATTCTGATCGCTGTCGATACTTTACTTTTTTTAAATTTTTATTCAAAAATTTAACTTCATTTTCATAAAATTTGCAATTTTTGAGAAATGACCAGAAAACAACCAAACATTCATCAATTTTGGGCATTAGGAACATAAGTTATAATTGAATCGTCTGAAAAATCACCCAAAATCGCCAAGAGATCCACTATCATCATCTCATCATCACCAAACTTGTCAAAATGATGCCACGCCCACAATTGTGCAATCGGTGCACGGTTATTGTGTCACCATTAACCTTGGTGAGATGGACATCGACATGAGCTCCTGGAAGAGCAACTTACACGCGTACGGGATTCGGACTGCTGAGACTTGGGTCTTGTTTGAGCACGCCTGAAAATTGACAATTTTGAGTGGTACAGAGGTCAAAACCAGAGGTAGGTCATATACAGATTGGTAGTGTAAGCATAATTAAAACACTCTTTTCGCTCATTCGAACAATGTACGAACACAAAAAGCTAAAATGAACATGTTTGCGCCCTTATAAATTTGATCTTCTGATAATAAAATCTTCCTAGAAATACGGAAGTGAGGAATTCGACACATTATAAAATTCCGCGTCAATGACGTCATCTATCAATCTCAATCTGCAAGCCAAAAGTATTTTTTCAACAACTTTCGTGAAGAGCCTAGTCTCGGATATCCCAAAACACAGTGAAATCGAGCTTTTTTATGATTTGTCGAATTCCTCACTCCCGTCCTCCTAGCACGGCGTCGACAGTTTTTTGCAAGCAATACAAAAACACACGATCTGATGCACAAAATAAGCGATTGATGTAATTAGGAATATATTTTTTCGGTACAAGCATGGTGATTTTGATCATTTATAAAATTGACGTGCACTGTTTATGCCACTATTTTCGAAACTAGAAAACGCGTTGCATCCGTCACGCTTCAACTTCATTTTTTACAGAAAACGACAAACCTTGCACTCGAAACTGTTTGTCCTGAGGTTGGCGACGACAATGAGACCACAATTGTTGCACACGTACACTTCGTACGGGTCGGAGACCTCGAACAGTCTTTCTCGTAGGAATTGAGCGGCACCGTGGGAGATTTGACAATCACGCTCCATTTCTCCGAAACGCAGTCCTCCATCTCTGCAATTTATCCATATTTTTATTATTTTCTTCAATAAAAGTTCCGGAATTTCGTTTGGAGATTTCAATTTTCTAAATTGAAAAAACGTTAAAGTTGAGAAATGAGACAATAATTGGTTCATCTACTGATTAGCAACGAAATATTTCCAGGATTATAAAATATTTCTCACTTCCGAGACACTCTACTTACTCTCTCGTTTTCTACTAATATCGATTGCTTTACCGCTCTGGAACAAATCGGAAAATATAAGAAACTAAAATCAACCTGGCTCTTCCCTCCATAGGCTGTCTATTCATATTCTGAACCGGACCACGTGCTCTCGAGTGAATTTTGTCGTCGACCATATGCTTCAGACGTTGGTAGTAAGTGGGACCGAAGAAGATCTGAATTCTTATTCGTGTGATTTATCTCTAACTCGGGTAACTGAACCACCTGTTCACAATTTGCGTGTCCAGATTTTCATGGTACGCAACTTTTTTCTTTCCTAACGCTAAATAAAAGGGTTTTCTTTCACAAAGTCATCAATTAGTGAGCTGGAACTATGCAAAAAGACTTTGGTATAAACCAGAGTTGCACGGAATTCCGACTTCCGCTCTTTTTTCACTTCCGACTTCCGTTTAACAAATTCTATTTCCGACTTCCGTCAAAAAATTTTTTTCGTGAAAAATGACGAAAAGTCCGTGAAAAGTCCGTGAAAGAAACAGTCTGGAATTGACCTATCATCTGTTGAGAATGCGCGAATATGCAATATCTCTGGGTTTTTTCAACTTTTTTGCACTCCCGACTACCGTTGAAAAATTCTACTTCCGACTTCCGACTTCCGTTTTCCGACCCGCCCTTTTTTCACTTCCGACTTCCGTGAAAAAAATTTCACTTCCGTCTTCCGACTTCCGTTTTGAAAAATTTTACTTCCGTGCAGCTCTGGTATAAACATCGTTTTGGAAACTCCTCTTTTAGACAGTTATGAGAGAAGAATCACTTGGAGAGTGTTCAAATCACAGGTCAACTATGCGAATATGAGAACTTTCTTCTGCACATTTACGAATAAACCAAAATTCTCAACGAGACAGTTTACTTTGATAGTTTGAACCAATTCAACGGAAAATTCGGTTAAATCCGTTAATTGTATTTGTCTTTGTAACCATCCCTGTTGGAAACCCTCTTTTCAGTCAAATCAAATAGAAATTTCCAATTTTCTCACAAAATCACCTGTGTGTTGAGCTTTCCTCCCGTGTGCCCATTGTACATGACTTCGTTTCCTCTCAAATGGTAACCGTATTCACGGAGGAAGTTACTGATCTTTTGTACGTTTACCGTGTCATTGAATGGTGTTGCGTCACCAATTTCACCCTTGTTGGCGGATAGCTGAAATTTAGTGTGAAACAATGCCAATGATTCTGAAAGTTCTTTTTTTCATAATTATTCAGAAAAAAGTCACTTCACAGATTTTATTTTTTTAAACATTTAAAAAATTAATTTTTCTATGAAATCATTCAGAAAAGTCACTCTACAAATTTTTATACAATAAAATTCAAATATGTTAATTATTTGGAAAATGTTACTTTACATGAGTTCATACAGAAACATTGGAAATTCATGTTCTCATACTGATTCGGAAAAGTTCAGTTAATATTTCGCTTCTTCAAGTTCGAAAATTCACCTTTCCCTGTAGGCACTCGATCAAGTGACCAATGGTCATTCTGGATGGAACGGCGTGAGGGTTGATGATAATGTCTGGTGTCAGTCCTTCACAAGTGAATGGCATATCTTCCTGAATTTACGAGTTTCAGTTTTTAAAAAAGCAGTAGACTATTGCCAAATTTCAATCGATTTTATTTCATCACTGCGGGTCGCGAGTTTTCTCAAATGACACGCTGAAGCATGAAAGTAAAAAAATGATAATTGAAAATGAGAAATTCTACGAATCAATGAAGACCTTAAACCTACACGAAACACTCTTTACCGGAATTTCGCCCCTGTGTCACATATATCACTAGAAGCATGGCCGTTTTCAAACGCGCTCTAATCTCAATTTTGCAGAATGAGTACGGTAGGCCTACCCTAGGGTCGCGACTCTCACAACGAACAGTTAGATCTTTGTGTATTTAAATTATTATTCTTACTTTCAGTCCATTGAAATTAAAGGCGCATTACTTAACTCGTTCTTGTATTTCGAGGCGAAACTGCTACGGTACTAAGTACCCGATTTACGGAGACCAGATTTTTTTTACAGGTAGAGGAAGCTATGTGTGTGTCTCTCATTCGCAACGTCATCTCATCTTGATACATTAATTGAAAGGTAAGCTCTATTGGCCAAAACGGCGCGTTGAATTTTTTTTTATGAAGACACATAGCGCGCCGTCAACTATCGAACTACGTTTTGCGTTCAACACTACACATCTTTCTTATAATTCTATTTCAAAAAAATCTTAATGAAAAGCCAACCTGTCTGTACATGATACCCATGGTACCCTTCTGCCCGTGCCTGGACGCAAACTTGTCTCCAATTTGTGGCAAACGGACTGATCGCATTCGAATCTTCACGAACTTGTTTCCGTCGTTGTTAAGTGACAGCATAACCTGTAGTTAGTAGAGTTGGAAATGGCATTAATGTGTATAGGAACTCATTAATTTTTTCATAACTATGCTTAAAGCAGATAAATGAATTCATTATGCTTTTTACAGTATTTATGTGTACGAAAATATTCAAGAATCTCAAATCAAAGTATTATATGAGCAATTACGTGAGAAATCACCATAATCAATTTTGTTGGAACTCAGTTCTCCTAGCAAGCCAAATCTTCTCCCAATTCTTATTTCACTAACAATTACCTGATCGACAATACCAGTTTCAGAAGATCTCAGGAACGTCGACGCATCTCTCTTCGTGTACTTCTTACCAACTGCATCAAGGTCATCGTCCTAAACATCACATCTCTCTCATTCAAGTTCTATAGAAAACTCACAATTTCAGGCAAGGCGACTGTCTTTCCAATGATGACGTCATCACCAGAGACTCGCATTCCAGGAGAGATGATACCGTCGTCGTCGAGCTGAAATTTGAGTGATGACTGTTTTGGGACGGTTCCAAGAATTGTAAAATCATTTTTTACTGGTTTCTTTTTATGTATTCATCAACTTTACTATCGAAAACAACAGTTCAAATCTTCTTCTACTTGTTTTCAGAAATTGGAAGAAATCTGTCAAAAAGTCGCAGTCAGAGTTGTGAGTCTTGAAATTTCACATCTCTATTCTGTTCATCGAATAATACTCTAGCCACCTACTTTTACCTATTCAAACTCTCTGTTCAATGCTTTCGACGGTAAATTACCTTTTCATATAGCGAGTGACGCATTCCAGAGCACTTGTCTCTTGTCGGCTTCTCGATGAGCTCTTCGTTCGGGTTGTCAACGTTGGATTCACTGTCACGGTACGATCGGTAGAATACCTGAAATTTTAACTCTATGATTTTTCCGATCGAAAAAGGGTCCTCATCGCCAAAAGGTACATACATGAGTTGTTATTTTTGCTTCACTTCCATTTTGTTCAGGTTTAACGCGGTATTTTGATAAAAATATAGACAATTTTCAAATAGTAGCGCCACTCGAAACGTTCTTTACAATTTATTGGCGCTTTTGTTAGAAATTTCCATACAACTTCACAAAGTTTCACATTGACGCTACAAACCGAATGTAGATAGTGATTCATTTGGAAAAATCTTTAGAAAGAAAATCTCACGGATCTGAAGAGTCCTCGGTCAATCGCAGAATTGTTCATAATAACAGAATCTTCTTGGTTGTAGCCAGAGTATGATAGAATTGCGACAATAGCGTTGATTCCAGCTGGGAGTTCGTTGAATCTAGGAATACAGGTTTAATGTATGAACTTGATTGAAGTACTCAAAACTAGGATGAACCCCAATATTCGCATGAAAGGTATACTAAAAAGTTACAGAATGAATGCCACCGGTGACACATCAGATTCGAGTTTTACAACCATACATTTGAAGCAGACCAGTGTCACTGGTGAAATTATCTAACGTTTCAGTTTCATGCGAATGTTGGGTTTATTCAAGTTTTACTTACTTTGTTACTTTGTTGACGCGAACAATGGATCAACAAAGTAACAAAGTGAGTAAAACTTGGATAAACTCCAATATTCGCATGAAAAGTATACTAAAAAGTTAGATAATGCCACCGGTGACACATCAGATTCGAGTTTTACAACCATAAATTTTAATCAGACCTCAGAATTAACTGAAAACGACACTAATGTCACATCAAATTTGGATTTAACAGGAGTTGACCTTGAACGTTATTGGGATCCAGAGTTGAGACCTAGCCAGATGTGTTAAGCAGGTCGAATAATGAAGTTTTCATGTAGAAAATTTTTGCGCGTTTTTTGTTTCAAGCGAGATAATTTAATTTTAAAAATCACTTTTTAAAACCGTACACGTTAACGCCACAGGGCCTTTTTGACCACACGCACTACACAAATGGATCCAACCGTGAAATCAATCGGCGGCGTGGTGAAGTGGTTGTGATCTTGTATTCAAACCGAGAGGTCAGGGGTTCAATTCCACTCGCTGACGACTTTTTTTCAATTTTTTTGAATGATGACAAAACTGTGCCCTAACTGTGTAAAATTACTTTTTTCAGTTATTTCCTACCGTATTATGCATGTAAATCATACTCAAAGTACACAAAAAGTCTATAGTTGACCTCATCTATTACCCCCTCCATGAAGCTGGTCAAGTGATCATTCGAATATTGACGTTCATCGATTACAAAGTTTTCACATTCCAAATGCATGTTTTGACTGAAAAAAGGATACAGGAACCGTTTATATCGGTTAGTTGCAGTTGTCCTTTGGAAGTTTTTCATATCATGAGCAGGAGACATATCGCCGATGGGCTGAATGAGAGTCTATAACCGCAAACTTGAAGCACATGGTATCGTTGAGTCAGTCTCATGACCGTTAAGGTGGCACCAAATCAGTTTATCAAGTTATTGGCTTTATGAATTTGCAAAATGGTGGTTTTTTAAAATCATGTGGAGACTGTGATTTCTCATGCATTCAAACTTTGAAAATATGAATGCAACGATGCTGCCCAGAGACATCCAATGAACAACGTGGGTGACCTGCATGACTCCTCAGCACCTATTGATGGGTTGATGACACCTTAACGGTCATGAGACTGACTCAACGATACCATGTGCTTCAAGTTTGCGGTTATAGACTCTCATTCAGCCCATCGGCGATATGTCTCCTGCTCATGATATGAAAAACTTCCAAAGGACAACTGCAACTAACCGATATAAACGGTTCCTGTATCCTTTTTTCAGTCAAAACATGCATTTGGAATGTGAAAACTTTGTAATCGATGAACGTCAATATTCGAATGATCACTTGACCAGCTTCATGGAGGGGGTAATAGATGAGGTCAACTATAGACTTTTTGTGTACTTTGAGTATGATTTACATGCATAATACGGTAGGAAATAACTGAAAAAAGTAATTTTACACAGTTAGGGCACAGTTTTGTCATCATTCAAAAAAATTGAAAAAAAGTCGTCAGCGAGTGGAATTGAACCCCTGACCTCTCGGTTTGAATGCAAGATCACAACCACTTCACCACGCCGCCGATTGATTTCACGGTTGGATCCATTTGTGTAGTGCGTGTGGTCAAAAAGGCCCTGTGGCGTTAACGTGTACGGTTTTAAAAAGTGATTTTTAAAATTAAAATATCTCGCTTGAAACAAAAAACGCGCAAAAATTTTCTACATGAAAACTTCATTATTCGACCTGCTTAACACATCTGGCTAGGTCTCAACTCTGGATCCCAATAACGTTCAAGGTCAACTCCTGTTTAGACGTTAAATTACGACTCAAAATTACCTTAGGTACTCCATGGATCGAGTCGTTACCAGTGGCTTCTGTGGGTAGTAGAGGACGTGAGCCAGGGTGTCCATTCGCACGTGGAAATTCGTCGTGTACACTCCCATTGCTTGTTTACCCATAGCAGACTGTAATGTTGAATTTCAAATTATTTTTGCTTCTTTTAAATTATTTATTATTGTTTTAAAAATATAACTTCAGTAATTGCACGAAAAAAGGCTGGCTCGCATATCGTTCAAACAAAATTTTTCAACAATATATTTTATTTCGAAGAGAACGTTAACCGTTGAATGGGAAATTTTCAATTCTGACAGAACAAAAAATCTTTTAAGTAACGGTTTTCCGACTTTCAATAAATCCTTTAATCGACAAAAACAATTTTTAAAAAAAGATTGCCACGATTTTCACTTGAATTCTTATCTGTTTGTCTTTTAGACGCGTCCAAATGAAGAACCGTCGATAAATGGAAAATGTACCTGGTAAGTGTTACGCGGAGACTGGTTGTGATCTGGGAACGGGATGATCGACGCACAAACACCGAGTATCATCGCTGGATGAATTTCACAGTGAGTGTACGTGTCACAGTAGTTGCCAGAGGCCAAGTCTTCCGGCATCATTGCAATCATCGCCGTCTCTTCCTCCATGGCGTCGATCAGTTCGACGACTCCGCTTCCAACAAGTTCAGACCAGGTCAGTCGTTCGGCTGTTTCCACTTCCTGAATACATGAACTAGATGAATTCTCGTACAAAGAAAATGTGGTATTCAACGGATTATATAATTCCAATGAGAAAAACGTTTTTTTTACATTGAAAAATGCGAGAACATTTCAAACTTGCAGAATTCGAGTCCTTAAAGGCGAACAATCTAACTAAACGTCATGAAAATTAAAAGCTTTCATTTTTGTGTTTCACTATGGGATTGAGAATAGTGGAGAAGTACAACTAGTTATTATTGCACATGACCCTGAATCGATGACGTGACAAAAATGATTGAAAATTATAACCGCAATGCCAACTTTATGCTTAATTAGGTTGAAGCGGATTTTTTCGAGACTAAATGTTCGATGAGAATTCGGACCCTTTCGTATTAGCTGCTTGATCTACATAAAATATTCAAAAAACATACCTTCAATTTCTCAACATGACTCTTCTTCAGCACCAACTTCTGCTTATCACCAACGATGAGCAGCGGTCGGCAGACTCGACCAGCATCCGTGTAAATTCGAATTTCCCTGTCTCGAATGTCTCTGACCATGGACACTTCGGATACGATGATGTCCATTTGTCTTCGGAGCTTTTTCAATGTGCTGATCAGATGGTCGGCGTCACGATGGATTCCGACCCAGGAACCGTTGACGAAAATCTTGGTAGCTGTGGCGATGGCGCTTGCAGACACTTCTTCCAGGTTCTCCATGGACCATTCTTCAAGGAATTCGAGAATTGGTTCCGGAAGCGATCCGACTGAGATGTACGCCATTAGAGCCAAGTTCTTTACCAGTCCTACAGCTTGACCTTCTGGAGTTTCGGCAGGACATACCTGGAATTATTATGTACTCATTATGGGTGAAATGAAAGGAAGAAAAAGAGAGAGAGAGAGGAAGCCTTTGTGAAAATTAAAGTCACTCCTTATAAACTATCTACAACATATTGTTGCAACAACTTCAAAAACTCAATTTCCGAGTTGTGACATGTGTTTTTGTTTTTAAAATTAATAGATATAATTTGACCTGCCGATAGTTTTTACTAATCAATTTTTTCAGTATTTTTGAGTGAAAAATCTCACCATTCCCCATTGGGTGTTGTGCAACTGTCTGGGCTTGGCCAATTTACCTTCTCGCCCAATTGGCGAATTGGCGCGTCGAAGATGGGACAAGGTGGCAGTGTAGGTCAAACGGTTCAACACCTGCAACAGGGTCAAATGATCATCGGATTTTCGAATCAATTCTCAAAATCAAATTCTGCCAAAATTATTCTGCATTGGTTCAGCTGCTTATTGTAAACTTGAATAATTCGTAACGAAAATGGAATTTTTATTGGGAACTGGTTTAAATGCGATTAAATACTTGATTTCTTCGAGAAAAAATTTTCAAATGAATTTAGAAAGAGAAATTGGACTGGAACAAACAACTCATTGAAAATCACTGAATTGGTGAGTTAAAACTTGTGGATATTATTTCGCATCAAAACTTTAATTTAATTCAAGAGCGCTGATGCGAGACACAAATCTTCTTAGTTTTGATATTCAAATGTGTCCTCACGATGATCTTTTAGCCAGTGATCATTCAAATATCAAGAGGGTCCTGATCATCACTTATCGTATGAGAGAAAGAAAATAACCTGTGATACTCCAGCACGTGACTGGTGAGCCTTTTTCTGGTCTCCCCAGTTTCCTGTGGCGAGTGAGTAGGTCAGTCCTCTGGTGATGGTCGTTGTACGAAGACACACGTCCAAGGCGAAGTCTCCCTTCTGGTTGATGGATTTCTGAGCGACCAGCCGCATCTGGAATGGGATAATTGTTAGACACGTGTGATATAACAACGCTACGATCAATGTCTGAGTGGCTTCTGATATAACAACTTGTTAGAACTGTTTAGCCCAGAGGTTTTGGTCTCATTTTTTTTTACATTTACTCTTGCATTTTTCATTATGCCGAAAAGTTGTAGTTGTACTCCTCTGTTGGGCGCGGAACTTAACATCTACTGAATAATTTGAAACTCGAACGTGTTCACAATGTGGACTTTTAGGCGGAAACTACTTCTGACTAAATGAAAATACTAAACCTCCTTCAACAAGTTCTTGAACAGTGCTCGGAAAAGGAAGGCGAGCAATGGTCCAGCAAGGTCGAGCCTTTTGTTTCCAATGTGATCACGATCGTCAAGCTCTCTGCGACCGAGGGCGGCGAGCAGTAGACGATGGACCATGTAACCGATGAAGAACTGAAAATGAGTGATTATCTATGTTCAAATGTTTGGATTTGAATTCCCCTCAACTCTCAGCCGTTTTTGCATTTTCTTCATCATTTTATGTTAGTTTTCCCACACCGAGCTAAAGAAGGTCGTCATCGATTAGTCGCGTTGCAGCAAAATTATATTGAACGAAAATTCGCTATAGAGCGCGTTCGCACATCAATATTTTTTCATTCTTTTGTCTTATTTTTCTCAAGTCAACAAGCGGGTTTTTTTCGCCGATTGCTATTGAAAAATTGCAAATCATGTAACTTTTCTCTGTAACTAGCTTTTTATCATGAATTTTGAAAAAAACGCGTTCGAGAAAAATTTTCAACTACAGTAACTGTAATTTGATCTACGGCAATACGGGATTCACAAAGGGGCGGGGTTTGCACTCTCTGCTTATTGGTCGCCTCCCCTCGCTGCTTGGTCCGACACTTTTCTACTGCGCTTAGCGCAGTGTGTTTTCCTGCTTCAAAAGTTTATTCAACATCCCGTAAGATACCATAAGACGATCAGACTAAAAGTTTTAAAAAAAATTTCGTAATATTAATCAAATATGACATTATTCATCATTTTTTCAAGAGAAAAACTCACAGCCTTCTTAGTTTCACAGTGATCCGAGACACCAACGTGAGGCAACAACTCCTTCTGAAGAATTTCTCTGGCGTACTTGATTCTTTGTTCTTTGGTGACTCCAGGTTTCGCTCCACGTGCTCCGATGAAGTTGAGAGCAACGTTTTGTTCCTGAAAATATTATGTTTATGTCCACATGGGAAAATACGGATAATCAAAAGTTCTGCTCATTTCTGATAAATAAGAAGAAAACTCTCGGATTGAAAGAAAAATTAAAACTCACTTGGATGACAAAAGCTTCGTCCAGCGACGGCTTGACCATTTCCATCATTTCCGGGTCGTCAAAGTCGTAGATGATGTGTTCGAGGATGTCTCTATCAGAGACAAAACCCAGAGCACGGAAGACGATCATGATCGGAATCTCCTGTTTGATATACGGCAACACTCCGATGATTCTTTGCCCCATCGCAGTCTTCTTTCCCGGCCCACCTCCACTTCTTGACAGCATGTTGACCCACATGGTGGACGTTGGACGACTGAAACATGAATCTTCTTGTTTTTCAAAGAGAAAGAGAGAGAGAGAGAGAGAGAGAGAGAGAGAGAGAGAGAGAGAGAGAAAGCAACAGTACAGTATCCTTCTCTCTTTTTTCATAATCGAAAAAAAATAATTCTAATTTATTTTTACTTTTCTATATTGGTTTTGTTTTGTCTTAATTTTTGCCATTCCCATTTATTACACTGAAGTTGTGTTCCATACCCTACCATTTTTTTAAACCTCATACTTCACTAATCGTACTTTTTTATAGGGCTACGATTTTTTATGTTTATTTTCTAATCCTACTGTACGAAAATGAAACATTATTATTACAGTAATCCATTAAAACCAACCAACCTGGAATTTTCAAGGCAAGATCTGCATTCTGTCTTGAAGGCGTACTTTCCGTCCTTCATGGAGAACACGTAGACTGTGTTGGTGGCCATTTTCTCCTGGGCGATGAGTACCTTCTCGGATCCGTTGATGACGAAGTAACCTCCGGGATCGAGTGGGCATTCGTTCAATTCGGTCAAATCACGATCAGTCAGGTCTGACAGAACGCAATACGTCGATCTGAAATGTTGTATAATTTCCTTCATTCTCTCAACTTCACTGCACTAACTCCATTTTTCAAAATATTCTCCGAAATTTGATCTTGAACATTTAAAACTCCGAGACAAAAGTTCGAATCCACGGTGTAACACATTCGGTCATTCCAAAAGTGGGCGTAACGGGGGTGGGTTAAAATCTATTGATTGGGATCGAATGATTCGCGCCTTTGAAACTCCACCCCCACTCGATTTTTTTGATCTTGGCACTCCGTGGGATCTGCAACTATCCCCTCCTTCACAAGATTCCAAACGATTCGACTTGGATTAGTCATTTATGGCTGCACGGAAAGAAGCTAAGTGAACGCGCTGTGGCCTTTTTATGTTGGAAAACGGACAGAGAAATAGAATTTGACGTGTGGAGGAACGCCTAATTCCGGTCACTTCTCGGGTATATCTCTTCATGACCAACTCATACCTCAACATAACCGGAACCTTTCCGACGAAAATCTTCTCGTACGACTTCTCAGCCGTCTGGTCGTCCGATGTTACCGCTTTCGTGATATCTACGTAGAGGGGCGAAGAGTATGTCAGATTTCTGAGCCTCGCTTCGTTCGGAACCAACGGCATGGCTACTCCGTCCTTCTCCCAGTGAGTCGGTTTGGCGAGGTAGATTTGGTTGAACTTCACCGTGAACCGGGTCGGGTTTTCAATGTCTCCTGGAAATATCTCATTTTTTGTTACGGTTCAATCATTAAATTTTTTAGAGATTTTGCCAATAATATTCAAACACAGTTCCCTAAAGTAAAATAACGCCTAATTCTTTTGGCAAAATTGCCTAAAAGTAATTACCACTTTTCTTGTGCTCTACGAAAATGATTAAAATCGAAACAATTGTGGAAAAATGAAGAATATTTTCTCAAGACATCAAACCCTCACCATGCAAGTGCTGAACCTCAGACTGCAGTTCGACCACTGGGGAGTCTTCTACGATTCTCTGCACGTTCATCTGGACGAATTCATCGAAAGAGTCAAGCTGCTGCCGGACAAGACCTTTTTCGTCGAAATACGAGTTGATCACGACCCAGCACGCTTCCTGCAATGTTTTTGTTATCTTGATTTCATCACAAAATCTTCGTTCGACAAACATTCCATGGATAATGATTATTTTTTCAAAAAACACTAGGACCGGCTGGGAACCCGTTTACTGCGTGAGAGACAAGAGGGGCAGCGGAGAGCGCGGATGAACATAGGTACCACTTGGACTTTGCATACCCCTTCTGTGAAACCGCTAGCTCATTTTGGAACTGAATCTGACTTCATGCCGAGACCAATTATAAGATCTCATCAGAAAGTTGTAAATACGCTTCAACTCAAAAAATACAAAGGCGAACTTCTAAACTTATAAAAAAAATTCACCTGCCACTGCTCCGAAGTGATCTCATCTGGGTCGAACTCTTCTTCGTCTTCGACCGCTTGATCTCCTTCAGCCTGTTCTTCCATCTCTTCGTCTGGCACTTGTACCAGGTCATCTTCTTCATCGTCGTACATCATTCTGATTCATGTTATAGGATCAGGGAAGAATACAGAAAGTGAGATATGTTGAAAGGTTGGAAAACCTTTTACTATCGCAAATTCAACACAAAGGGGAAATTTTATTATTTCATACAGCTAAAATGTAAAAATTACACGAAAATGTTTCAGAGCGAGATCGTAGCGAGGAAAGCGACTAGCTGGTGTGAGAAATCATGGGTAGACAAAAAGGGGATAAAAATTGAATAAAGCGAGAAAGAGGGTGATCTGTGTTCTGCACTTCTAGAAACAAAACCTCTTCGAGAAGTTTCCAGAGCACCAAAATGAACCTCCCATAGAATTTGATTATAATATTACCTAGAGGAATGACTAGAAGACCATGTGTGTGACAACGTATTCAATTTCAGAATCGTGTCACAGTTTTAGAATAGTGATAAAAGCATACCCTAGAAAGAGAAAGATAGATCGCTTCGAAGCGAGACCGTGAATACCTAGCTGAGAGCTGTTGATTTTTACATGAGACCAAGAAGGGAGAGTGGGAGAGAGAGAGAGAGAGAGAGAGAGAGAGAGAGAGAGAGAGAGAGAAGAGTAAGAGATAGTAAGAGAGAGTAACATTTTAAAAAATCAAACCATACAAAGACCATTCAACCCATCGCAGGACTTCCAACATAGACCATTGAAACCTCTGTGTTTCCGTAGACAGCACAGACAGCCGGGAACAGGCGGATCGGTGGGAGTTGGACGAATGCCACACCAAGAAACTCGGATCCACGTTCAAAGTAAGCGACGTGCTGGTCACAGTCGAGAACCAGTCGTATTTTTTCACCAATCTTGAAAATCGGGATTTTAAGATTTTATTTGGAAGACAGAACTAAAACTTTCTACGGCAAGTAATAATAATAACGATTTTGATAATAGGATATCAGTTTTTCCATTATGAATATCTCTATTGACCAATAAGATATTTTAGGGTAAATTAAGATCCATTTCCAATGCACACAGACTGGGTATTCCAATTAGGGTAACCAATCTCTTATTCTCCCTGTTATATACCATTCAAATTCCGAACTATTTGACAACAACGGTAAAATAAACAAAATTACCTCATATCTCGGTGGGTTGTTGACTTTCGGGTATATTCCGAGCTGCTGTCCATTGTGCATCAACGCGTTGTCCACTAGGTTCCATCCCCACGACTGGTCATCACTTCCGATTAGTGCTAGATATCCGACGCAATGAAGTGCTGCGTGTCTAAAATTGAGTTTTCGACATTTATTAATTGAATATTCGACTTTTCCAATGCAAAAAGGGCACTTTTCAAATTTAGTCTACAGTCAGCGTGTGAGCGACGCACAACACCCATCCCACATGAATTAATCATATTTTCTGCCTATTTTCAAAATAATGAACTCACTTCGTCGAAAATCCAACAACTGCGACTGTTCCCAACGGGCCTTCCCAGACGATGTCGAAAGCGTGAACTCCTTGTGAGAATCCTCGTTTGCCACGAATTCCATCAGTACTCTGAGCGACCGGTTGTCGGTGGACTGTGAAACCGTTGGTACGCACGTAGTTGTTCCTGAAAGTTGATTCTCTTGGATTTTTTTCAGTTTGTGTTATACTTTAAAAAACACGTTGCAGAATGGTGGGAAGGGTCTGTTAGACATATTCACTATTTATTCAAATCGGAATCTAACCTTGCTCCGTAGAGGTTTTCGCTTATGGATGTTGGTTTTCATAGAGTCAGAATTCAAAAAATTCACCTCGATGTTAAATTTCGAAACACTTGATAAAATTCAGATCGATAAGTTACTTAGCTACTTAAATAAAAGTCGACAAGACCACCACGGAGCGAAATAGAAAAGTTTTCCGCTCATTAAAGCCCATTTTTCTATAAGTACCTCGACGCATCATTCGGATTCCACGCGTATGAATACGCTCGCAACTTCTTCTTCGACGACGACAACTCTGCTAGAAGACACGGATCGGCAGTTGCTGCTTCGGGTACTTGACGACTCAGATGGTACCTCCAAACCATACTATCTTCCAGTGACAGAACGCTGTTCCAATGACGACATGTCAGCATGCACGAGTAGAGATCCGGCAGTGGGAGATAGGAGAAGATTTGAGTCATCACATGGTGAGCGAGACGATGCGTGGAGAATTCTGGAAAGATGGTGAGTTAATCGATGATTTGAAAGAGTCCACGAATTTGTATCCGTTTACATTTCAGCACATATCTAGCAAAAAGTCTGACCGATTTCAAACGCGCGCCAGTCGCATTTTTGTAAAATGAGTACGGTAGGCCTACCCTAGGGTCGGGACTCTCACAACGAACAGTTAGATCTTTGTGGATTTAAATTATTATTCTTACTTTCAGTCCATTGAAATTAAAAGCGCATTACTTAATCGTTCTTGTGTTTCAAGGCGAAACTGCTACAGTAATAAGTAACCGATTTACGGAGGTCAGACTTTTTTACAGGTAGAGGAAGATATGTGTGCAGTGGTACCACTATTTGTTTTAATTTTTTAAAAATTTACCTCTCCTAACGACTTCCGTAGGCTCTGACGGAGATGATGTCGCTGGATCATCGTCGACCTGTGGATTTCCCTCGCCATCGCATTCTGGGTTCTCTGTGTCTTCGAGCGACTCTGTCTGTAAATGGGTTGGTATTTTTGTTCTTGTATTCGACTAAAAGTCGTGGAGCAAGATGTTTCACACGCATTTCACTTTTTTATGAGAAGTCTAGAAATAATGGCGAAAAAAACCTTGATAGGCGGCTTCTTGGCCTTCTTCTTTGGCGTGGCCAGGACATCATTCTTGTTATCCGGGTACATTTCAGCCATTAATCTTCATTCTAGAAACATGGGTTGGAGAGGAAGCAATCAAATGCAATCAGAGATAATTGACATGGTAGATAAACCAATGGAGCACACAGAAAAGGCGAAATGAGAAAGTTATTTATTAAACTAAAAAACAACAATGAACGCGCGATCTTCGGTCGGTCAAAAGTCGACTAGTCGGAAGAGCACTTTTGACCAACGGAAGCATATAAAATTTGAACAAACTTAACATAAAGAGGGCCTATGATTTGTACACTAAAAACTAAACGAAAAATACCTGTTTTTACTTCTTCACCTTGGCAATCTTGGCCTTGGTCTTGTCTCTTCCAGCCGATTTCTTGGCGTCAGCATCGGTGAAGAGGATTGAGGGGGATGAAAATCTGAAACATCAGTTTATTCTGATGATAGATCAAAATTTTCAATTACTTTTTTCATCTAGAAAGTGATAAACTTCAATACAAAGCAACCTATTTCATCCTGAATTTGGAAATCCTTCCTACTTGTTTGAATCTTAAACAGCAACTTTGTCAAACCAACCTGAACAACTTCGGAGAGAAAATTTCCTTATACGAGAGGCCACTGAGCTTCTTTTCGTCTTCGTTGACCTCTTCCGACTCCTCTTCAATCGTTTCCAGGGATGGTGACCAGGTTGGCATCGGGCCAGTACTCAGCTTCTTTTCACTTTGTAGACAGTCTTTGAGAAGAAGTATCTCGCCAACGTCACCAGGAACACTTCCTTTCACGTAAATAACTTGCTTGTCGATGTTCATACGTACAATCTGAAATCAGTTGTTGTGAAGGTTCCACTGCAAATTTGCAATTCAACAATTACAACTCAAACCTCCAATCCACTGACAGTCGTCCATTGGTATCCCATGTGACCGGGCATCCTTTTACCAGGCCAAATTCTGGCATCACCTACTGACCCAATCGAACCTATTCTTCTGTGAGACTTTGTGGTTCTGTAAGACGTCACGATTTTTCTGGGTTTCACGACCAATTATACCTTCTCGTCGGCTGTCCTCGCATACCCCATCGATGCATACCTCCTTGGAATCCCCAATCGATCGTCTTACCACTGGCAGTGACGTACTGACCGACAGTGAAGTGACGTGCGTCTAATGGCTGTCCGATGGATGGAAGTGCATCGTCTGTTACCAAAAAGCATCCCAGATGAGATTTGGTGGGGACACCAGCTTTAATGAACTGACGACGGTACCCAAGGGTGTACTTGTTGGAATCTACGTTAGTTGACCCTACAGTCACCTAAACGTCAATTTAAAATGAAACATACAGCTTTTCTTCTTACTCTCCACATCGGTCCAGCTCTATTGAATGCTTTCCTTTTACCAACATGACTTTGTCGATACCACTCATCTGGGGATAACACGTTCACAACATTGTTCTGAAATGGTATTTATAGTTATTTCAAAGTTCAAGAACACCTCTTCGACATGAAGTAACGTGCATAGAATTTTGTCTCCTTTCACTGTCCACTGAGGCATCATACCGATTTTACGAACAACCAGTCCTGAGAAGAAATATTATCACTGCTAAAGATTTCAGATTGTACCTGTCCTTCTAGTTGTACTGGGGATCTCGGCTATTGTAGATCGAATTTCGTTAGCTGCAACTTTCCAGTGAACCCTCGACTTCTCGTGTTCTGCTTCGATTACTTTTTCCATCAGTGATCTTAAAAACACTCAAATCAACAAAAATTTAGGAATTCACTCACTTTGTTGAGTTATCCAAGAGATCTTTCTTTATCGGCTTCTCATTGATGGGTGGAAGCCATGGTGCCGGCGTCAAACTTCTCCGCCTACCACGAGTTTGCATGACCGAACCCGTGCAGGAAGCTAGCAACTTTTGTGACCATTCTGATCCTTGGTTCGTTGCTGTGGTTACCACAGTTCGAAGCATCGCCTTAATCGAAAAAAAATATGGGGAAATGGGCGCAGAGAAAGATAGATCGGCGTTTTGCTAATTATGAAATTCTGGAAAGGGAATTAGTAATAAGTAGTGAGAGAATGTTCGTTTGTTCTACACTCACAGTCTCGGAGCAAAAATAATGATATCAAAACATCGTCAGAGATTGAAACATAACGGAAAACTTTTTGAAAAAAAAACAAAATTTTTCATCACGCACAAGCACACCGAGTTGTGAATGCACTAAATGTTCGGAATGTCGTCAAGAATTTATTTATTTTCTTTTTACAGTCAGTATGCGGCTGACATTATGGCTGAAGGAAACTGTTTCATCTGTACAAAAGACCATCGGTAATGACATGAATATTGTCAAAACTGATAGATACTTGATAAACGTCCGTGCAGGCTCTGGAGGCTCCGGTATTCCAAGGTATAATTTTATAATTCCTATTTTACAAGTCCAAAATACTCAGGTACAACGGAGTTGGTGGCAACGGCGGGAATGTGTATTTCATCGCAAAGCCCAATGTCACGTTCACTGATATTCACAGGAGACTCGGCGGGAAAATGAAAATCAAGGCTGCTTCCGGAAGCCCAAGTGCGCAAACAAGTCTCATAGGTCAGAATGCAAGAAGTACGGTAATAATTCAGTTTTTACCTTTTAATGATATTTTCAGTACATAGAAGTGCCGCTGGGAGTCGAAGCCGTCGAGTTCGCTACTAACAAATTGATCGCTAGATGCAACAAGTCATTCCAGAAGTATCTGATAGCCCGTGGTGGAGAAGGTGGTAATCCCCATAATGGTTACAGGTATCTTACATTTTATCACATCTGTTATTTTTCTTCCAGTGGCCAGAAAGGTGAGAGCATTGAGGTAGCAGTTCATCTCAAACTGCGTCCCAATATCGGTCTCATTGGCTTTCCGAATGCTGGGAAATCGACACTTCTGAAGGCGTTCATACCAAACAAATCTGTCAAGATTGCTCCGTACCCGTTCACTACAGTATGTTTTTTGCAACTAAAGATACTGTATTATAAAATAATGTGCTAATTGTTGGAGCTTGGAGAAAACAATATAATTTACAGCCAATTTGTCTGAAAATTATAAAATTCAAGTTGAAGTTCGTGTCCAAATTTTAAAAAAAACAACAACATTTTTTCGATGAGAACAAAAGGGGTTCAAACTCTTGTGCATCTGCTCATTTCTTAAATGAAGTGTAAGTGGTGAAGAATGTTATTGTGCATCGTGTTGATTATTGTGGTAGTTGACAGAACCACAACATTTCTTAAATAATGAAATTTTTGAATCAAAAACCGGAGAAATGATTCCAATAATAGAATGTTGTAATTATTTGAGCGAAAAATAATAAAATAATTTCCAGGTAAATCCTCAGATTGGTTTTTTCGATACTGAACTACCAGAAACCTTGAAAAGTAGCCAGTTTGAGGAGACCTTTACGCTTTCTATCGCAGACTTACCAGGTTTCATAGACAATTTGATAATTTTCATTAAAAAAATTTTTAAAGGTATAATCGAAGGAGCGTCTCAGAACCGCGGTAGAGGATATCAATTTCTGAAACACGTTGAAAACGCCGATGTTATTCTTTTCGTCGTCGACTGTGAGGGATTTCAATTGAAGAATGAGGTGGATTGTCCTTTCAGGTTATTTTTAATTGAAAAAATATTGAGACTGTGTAAGCCGCTCAAAGTCTATCCTGATAGATTTCCTCGATGAGCGGTTGTAAAACTACTGCCCGACTTGATTCGGTCACCTCTTTTTTGTAATATTTTTTTCATTTTGACTCTGGTTAGTCATAGTTTTGACCTACTGGCAAGGTGGCAAGTTTCGATCTACCATGGTATGATTTTCTAGTCAAAAACAGAACTTTAGATCTGCCCTGGAGAGCGTATCACTACTTAACAAAGAGTTGGAGAACTACGATCGGAGATTACTGAAGAAACCTGCGATTTTGGTACTCAACAAGACAGATTTACTGGAAAATAAGAAGGTTATTTTTTTAACAAAAAAATAATTTCTTCGCTTTTCATTCATTCTTTCAATTTCTTCATTTTCAATGAGAAAAATATAGAAAAAGCGTTGATTTTGAGAATAATTTGGTTATTTAATACGAAAAAGTGTACCGAATCGTTTCTATCAAGAATCATTTTTTCATTCATTTTTGTCGCCACCTCAAATTTTAGGCTTAGGTAAGGTTCAAAGTACTAGTTAGGTACAATGCTAAGATTTGATCAAAGTTTAAACTTGATTATCACAAAAAAATTTCACCTTGTTTTTTTTTAAACTAATCGTTGAAAAACCAAATTTCCGGTGATTTTCTTTATGGATTTGAAAAAGAAAAAACATTCTTTCAGACTGCTGACGAACTCGTTTCTCTCCTCTCAAAGCGGGATTGGTCATTGCACGTTGAAGAGACATTGCGTCCAAGTACAGAAATCAAGTTCGATGACGTCATCGCCATGTCTGCGAAGGAAGGGGACGTGAAGAGATTGAAGAAGTCACTGACAAGACTTCACTCGTATCTACATCCGTTAACAGAGCCGGTTGATGAGGAAGGACTGCCGAAGCGGTTTTTATGAGTTTTGTGAGTATTTGAAGTGAAAACGTAACTCGAACTTGTAAAAATAGGAAAACGTCGAAATAACGATTGAAGAATTAGTGGTAAACTTCTAAAGGACATCGAGTTGTTCAATCAAAAGTTATCAATCACTATCTCCCATTGCGAAAAATTGAGTTCGGACTAGTTCACCTTGTCAGTTAGTATTTTCCATAGACATTAGTTATGAGAACTTTTTATTTAACGGTTCGTTTCAAGTTTTGCCGAGTGGTCTACAAGTGAACTGATTGAGAATGCTGAAAGAATAGTTCTAGTCCGAGTTCTGTTTTTCTCGTTAAAAGGGTTCACTCTGCAGAAGAAAGCAAAGGTTTCGTTTTTAAAATTCAATTTTATCAATAAACTCGGGCAATGATACAATATTTCAAAATCCGTATTCATCTAATAGCAGTTTTTCGTTATTTTGACGGGAAAAATAGTACTCGATTTTAATTTTGATGTATTTTCTGATTAAAACAAGTTTTTCAATTACCGTACCCCTCCCATCATAGTTGTCATTGTTAAATTTGTTGTCAAATAAATGTTTATCGAGAGTTCAACATACGACCGTTGGGAATGTTTGCAAACTTTTCTATTGCCATCCGCAAATAATGATAATCGATAACCGTCAGTGAAGGTTGACACATTGAACAAGTCATATATTCTCTTGAAGCCATTACGCATTTCACTGCGTACACATTTTTCTTTTTATCAGGTATTTTCCTAATGAAAAAGGCCACAGTAATCCCTCGGCGCATTCGGAACGGTCTCAACGCTGTCATTATAGATTTTGCTGAAGCAGAGGTGCACAACAATTCAATTCACCCGCGCGCTACTGCGCGGCACGAGTTTCATAAGTTCTGATATTCAAACATTTACGTGACCGTTTTTACAAAAGAGAGACCCTCATGAATATTCCGCATTTTCACAGTGCTATTTTGGTATCTCCAAACGGGACATAGCAATACTCACATCAGGATTATCAGGTTGATATTGATTACGTGAAACGCATCGTCACTAGGTTAGAAGTTTTCGTGTCCTAGAGACATTGAATTTCCTATAAAAGGCACACTAGACGAATCGAATCTATTCAGAAGTGCACCCCTCGGTAGTATGAGTAACTTGAGCAGCCGCGCGCTGCTCCTATTGGTTTTGTCATTCAAACGTGATCGTCAGGTAGGACAGAATCATGTCAGAACTATGGTGACCCTTGTTCGGTTTCAGAAGATCAACCACGAAGTACGCGATAAACTGATAAAAGATGTTTGCTCTCTATCGTCACTTTTTTCTTAACTTTCCAGTGCTCAAAAATGATAAATTCACTCTTACATCCCCAAAAGTTTGTAAAAGCTTTTTGATTCTGGAAAATCGATGAAACCTATGGAGAAGAGAAGTGTTGAAAATCACCAAATCTCTACAACTAGGAAACCCTTTGAAAACCAGAATGATGATCTTCAAAAGTTTACCATCTGGCCATACTCCGGTCATATGACGTAAAATGGGTAAAAATACCAAAGTAGGAAATCCGGTTAATCCGCCAGTCAGCGAAAACTGTTAGATTCGAGTCATCGACGTTCAAAACTGCCCCAAAACAATAGTACACGAATCGATTCGCAACATAATTTAGCGATAAGATAATTTCAATTGAAGCTCTACCATGGACCTGTTAGTTCACTCTTCTGTCAAATTCTCTGCAAAATCAGAAAATTCAGAATCCGTCTAGCCTACCACATCATCTTTGGCCATGTGAGCATGGAAATATACGAGATTCCGTTCGTTTTCCAGGTTTTTTGCCCATAACTGCCATGTTTTCACAATTCTTTCAGAACTGTTCTGATATTTATAGACCGAAGGATGAAAAGTATGCTAATTGTACGTTAGGACCTACGGATGATCCTTGTGATTTACTACAGGTGAGTTTTTTGTGAAGAATTAGAGTCTCCAAAACTTTTGGCGAACTGTAAATGGGCGACAGATGGACCGGTGGCGGGGAGAGTGCGCTGCATGTCAAATTTGGACCGGCATTGGATCGTAAATGGGCGACACATGGACTTTGAATGGACCGGCATTGGACTGTAATTGGGCGACAAATGTCCGGAACGACTGTCACACATCTACGGTCCAATGCCGGTCCACAAAAAGTTTTGGAGAGAGATTGGAAAAAGTGCTGAAGACATAAAAAGCAAAAGTGAGAAAAAAATCACTTTTTTCAGGAACTTCACAAGGCCAAAGAGTTCCGAACCTATTTCCTAGCAATATTACCCATCATTCTATCTGTTATAACATCTATTCTCAACATCATCTATCTAATCATTCAGATTATATGTTACCGTCGAGAACGGAGCAAGTAAGTATTCTAACTACTTATGGTCTCATTTTTTCATTTAGCTTCCGCAAACGTCACTCTTTCCTCATGAGTCGAACTGTCTCGATTATTTTCGCCAATTTTCTCTTCTACGTTGTGATCATCGTTTGGAAGAGTGATGGGTTTCGGTACACCTCTGCCATGATTTTCATTCTCGTTGGATCCATCAACTTCTTATCTGTTACCGGGACGTATATCGGCCTCACGATACTTCTTTATACAGCTATCAAACATCAGATATTCTACAGGTCTAAAATACAGGTGGGTTCTTAAAATTCGATAAAATGAAGTTGAATATGTCTCTCGAATGTTGCATCGAACATTTCAGCTGAAACACTGTTACATCGCTATCGCTCTAATCTGGACATTCTCTATAGCAGCATCAGTAAGCGAATTTTTATGATTTTTCGAATTATCTCATTTTTAGATCTGTATAGGACTATGGGGAGCGACTTTATTCTACCCGGACAGTGCGCCTATATCATGTTCTTTCAACTCGTGTCAGAGGCCGTTGGCGACTTGGATAGGTAAATTGTCAAAACGTAAAGTCCATGATTTTATGAAGCCAATCGGTCGAAACTGTGACGTAAAATCACATGAATTTCAGTGGTAGGATTATCTATCTGCTACTCGACAGTGCTGTTACTCTATGTTCTGATGATGATCAGACTACGAACTTTGATGCGAAAATCGTCAATGATCAAATCGAAATCAGCGAATACGAGCATGATAGCACTCAAGAGGCTCGGCTTCAACATGCTGACTTTTGCTGTTGGAAGCGTTCCAATTTTAGTTGTTTGTATAGTAGCTCTGATCAATTTGGAACAATTGAGCCAACTTGGTAAGTTTCTAACGAAAATTAGATAAAAAGCTTTCATGTTTAGGTGAAGGTGACAAATCCCCGTGTAAAACATTCTTGTACAGTTATCTATTTGTGGAAGTTGAAGTTTTGGCTAGTATTGCGGCGATTGTTTGGTAATCTTCATAACGGAAACGGGGAGAATCAAAGATTACAGGTTGATTACTATGATAGCAGACCCGATAATCAACTTTCTGGCAGATGAAAAACTACGAAATATGCTTCAACATACGGTAAAGAAAAGTCATCTAATAAATAAGAAATACCATTTACAGGCTAACCATATTCGACAACGATTCCGATCAGTTGGTCAGAGTTTCCGAACGCCAGAAAACTTGGATAGTCAAGAATCAACCGAATAATATATTGTATTATTATTGGTCACAGTGTTATTTTACGGGTTGAAATTACCTTATAGTGTACTTACGAAAATAAATAAACATACCTAATTGAACTTGATATCTGTAACACCTGGGAAAAAGAGTAAAATATTAAAATTGAACCTGTTTCTCGAATCCAAATGCTTCTGAAACAGTTCCTCAGAAACGTTTGCCCATCGAAACAACTTTTCGAAAAAAAAAAGAAAAAATTAAACTTCGTAAATTGGAACTCGTATTCCGCCTAGAAGAGACAGTTGTCGATTTACGAATTATTTTTTAATTTATTTATTTTCGTTTTTTTTGGGTTTATTGCTGTTTCTTCATTCATTCTCGTTACAGATGTCGATAATGAAACGAAAACTAGAGTTTGATGTCGACCCAGGTGATAGCTATCTAAACTCGGAAGATCCCAACGAGTTAATGATAGTACCAGGTATGGGAAATCTTTGATATGGTTTGAGTGAATATTTTAGGGCAGAAAAGGAAGAAAACAGAAGAGAAGAAAAGTGGAAGTGCTACAGGTGGAAAAAAGAGCAAGAATTTTGCGAAAGAAAAGGCCGAGGCGAAATTGACAAAGAAGGCTCGCAGACAACTTGAAGCAGTACAAGCTCGTAAAAAGCTGAAGCAGACGGTTTTTTCATTCATAACGTTTTCATTGTTTCCGTTCAGCAAGAAGAATTATTCCAAGGTCTGGCTGAGTTCCAAGTCGATGTTTCTCAACTGAACCAGCTCTCCTCTAGCGCCGCATTAAATGGGAAAGAGAAGTATGATTTTTCAACAAACGTTGTGTCATGGATCTGTTAAGGCCTGCATCTTTCCCAGAAAAGATCAAAGTTTTCTCTGGGAAGAAAGAAAAAGCGAGACAAGAAGCAGCAGAAAGAAAGCAAGAAAATTATTACCCAACTGATGATGAAGTATCTTCTAGTAGTGATGACGAGGCTGAGATCGAGCAGGCAGTTGAAGAACCCGAGACTACGATCACTGAAGGTGAGGTTTAATGGAAATCTGAGTCGAAATTCCAGTTTGTGAAAATTTTTGAGAAAATCTTTCAATTTCCAATTTTGGCTCCGAATCCACTAGGAAGTAAAACCAACATATTTTCAATGTCTAAAAATCATTTTCAGCAGCACCCCTTGTCGAAATCAAAGAAGAACCTCTGGACATTATCGAAGAACCAGCTGACACAACTGCCATCGAAGTGAAAAGAGAAATCGATGAGTCTTCAGATGAAGAAGATGTGAATGCTGTAAGATTTTCATCATAAAATGCAATTTTTGAGAACTTGAGTATTCGTTTGACTTCACAGTAACGGGGAGTATTGTTGATGGTTTTTGATGAAGACTACAATTCTTCTTATAAATTATATTATTTCCACGAGAAATCATCTTTCAATCATTTTTACGAAACATTGAAGAAACCTATAAGTTTTTCCTTTAACAAAAAACAATGTGAAAGATTTTAGGCGCCCACCACATCTGTTGTCGATAGAAAGAAAGTTCTTGTGAAGAGAAGCGAAGAAATCCAACGCACAAGAGCTCAACTTCCGATTTTCGCAGAAGAAATGAAGATTGTCGAAGCGATAAATGAGAATTTGGTGAGCTTTTTTCACGTGACAAAAATGACAACTCATTTCCCATTTCTTCATACGATTTCTTGATGGGAACCTCTTAACGAAATGGGAAAAGTTTGTTTTTATTTGAAAATGTGTTTGTTAATATTGAAGATGCGGGAAGTTTCTGATATTGAGTTCAAGGAAAGACAAGGAATTTAACAAAAAACAGGATTTTATAGTATTTAGAAGTATAAATCTCATAAGTTTATGAAAAACCAGCTCAAGTTTTAATACTCTTTCAATTGCCCAACGTTCAGGTAACCGTTGTCTGTGGAGAAACTGGATCCGGTAAAACGACCCAGATTCCACAATTCCTCTATGAAGCGGGGTACGCGAGTGAAGGAGAGCTGATCGGAATCACAGAACCAAGGCGAGTGGCTGCGATCGCGATGGCACAAAGAGTCGGTGTGGAGCTTGGGAAACCAGAGAATGTCGCGTATCAGGTTGGATTTTTGATTTATAACGAAAAAGAAGACTGAATAATAAATCGATTTCTTAGCTGTAACCTTACAAGGTGCGATTTTTTGTGATAATCAAGTTTAAACTTTGAACAAATTTTAGCATTGTACCTAACTAGTACTTTGAACCTTACCTGAGCCTAAAATTTGAGGTGTCGACAAAGATAAATGAAAAAAGACAAAAAAGCCGCGGGAAAGCAATGTTTCCAAAAAGTCATTTTTCATCAGAGAAAAAAATAAATTATAACAATTTTATCAAATTGAAGTTTTAAAAATGAATGATACCTTTATTGCATAAATTCAGATTCGATATGAAGGAACGAGGTCCGACCAAACCAACATTCTCTTCATGACTGATGGTGTGCTGATGAAGGAAATGGAGAATGACATTATGCTCAGAAAGTATGTTTTCAATAATAATCGACAAATCCTCCGCCTACTTTGCCCCGCCCCTTTTTCGTAGAAGCCGATTTCTAGGTGATTCTTTTTGATTTTCAGAGAGGAAGGGGTTGTGCAAAAATGACACGCGTTGCTCTAGAAACGAAATACCGTTGATATGAAGTTCATGGGCGGTTGATATCATTTAATAATAATAATATTTATTTTGGGGAAAGCCCGCAATAGAAACAAATACGAATGTTGATGAAACAGGAATAAAACAATTTTGCATTTCATTTTAAATAATAATTAAAGGTGGAAGTAAACATAAATAAAGAGAAGTTGTGGAGCGGTGAACATGAATCAGATTAAGGAATGGAAAAGAACCCACACGAGGTGAATCCTGTAGAAAAAATGTTTATACTACTGACTTGGGTATGCCAAAAGTGTAGGCTGAGATATCTGAGATCAGAAAAAGACCGCGAGTCATGACTGCCTTGAGGGATGTTAGTTGATGTGATACCAAAGGTTGACCATTTTCTTCAGCTTGTGAGACTGTCCGGTCGTCGATGCAATAGTCGGCAGACACAGTAGATTGAAGCTTTTCTCAGGACGTGTAGTGCAATGACTGGAAATTAAAGGGATTTGGACAAGCGTTGCTCTAGGAACAAAATACCGTTGATATGAAGTTCATGGGCGGTTGATATCATTTACGTCGTAGGGTATAGATACCTACAGCCTATGAACTTCATACAACATCTATCAAGAGCGCATGTACTTCATAAATCGCCATTAAAAGCCTATGAACTTCATATCAACGGCATTTTGTTTCTAGAGTGAGCGAGTAGAAATCAGATGCCCTAACCACTCGGTGCACGAATTTTGTGAGAACGTTTGAAAAAAATTGAACAAAATATGTTTAGACATTCTTAATAAAATCTATTTTTCTTAAAATAGACATTTTCAGAGAACAATTCATTAGATCATTTTCAGATACTCTGTATTATTGATCGACGAAGCCCATGAAAGGTCAATGTACAGTGACGTCCTCATCGGAATGTTGTCGAGAATTGTGCCTCTCCGAGCCAATACACCGAGACCATTAAGACTTGTCATAATGTCTGCAACCCTGCGATTGGACGACTTTCTGCATAAAAAGTGAGGTTTTCAAAGTAAAAAAGTAGGAATAGTGTTAAATTTGATCAGTTAGCCTTTTTATGTGTACAGAGCAGGGCTGTTCACGAAATTTCCGATTTAACGAATCCGTTAAACGTTAAATCAACGGTTTTTCTAAGTTTAGCGAAACCGTTAATCGTTAAATCTGCTCAATTTCGTAAACAGCCCTGAATTGCGCGTAAGTAAAAGAAATCTGAACTAAAATTGCAAATCGAAAGAGCAAAATGTCGAATGAACCCAGAAATATCTTAAAGACGCTCATTCTTAACATTAGATAAACTAGATTGACTAATTAAAGATTTCATTGTCTTACGAAAATAAAACTTTTAGTGAAGGTCAAAATTCTTCGCAACTCTAATGTACAAGATCAAAAATGGTCTGGATCAGGGCTGTTTACGGAACTATAAAACTCAACTGTTAAACATGAACACGGTGTAACACATTCGGCCATTCCAAACGTGGGCGTAACGGGGGTGGGACAACCAAGGTTGGTCGGTCAAAAATCGCTTAGTTGCAAAATTTTCAAATCGAGGCTTTAACTACATTTTCGATATCAATACTGGTTAGTCTCCTCAAAATATCTTACAACAACTTTAACAACAATTTTCTTGTTCATTAAGGACTAAAATCGAGCAGAATACATGGATTAAATAGGTAAAAATACCAATTGACGGCTGCAAAGCGGTCATCCGGAGCGAAAATTCAAATCTATTGATTGGGATCGAATGATTCGCGCCTTTTTTGGAACACCACCCCCACTCGATTTTTTTTGATCTTGGCACTCCGTGTATGAAATTAACGGTTTTTAAAAAATTTTAACGAAACAGTTAAACGTTGATTAAACGGTTTTCTAGTTTAAACAAAACAGCTGATCGTTACATCGAATTTAACGATAAATTTCGTTAAATCGTTAAATTTTGTAACCAGCCCTGGTCTGGATTGTCCCTATTGATGAATTTTCTTCGGAATGTCTTTTTTTCATTAAAATAATAGCTTGCAGACTATTCCCAGTACTCACCCCAAAGGTGATCAAAGTTGACGCCAGACAGTTCCCAGTGACTGTTCATTTTGAAAAAAGGACACCAACGGATTACGTCAAAGCTGCTTTGAGAAAGGTTGGATTTTTGTTTGAGACGCGTCGCGACACGCAGCGCATGTAACTTCAATCCGAGAACTTTTAAGTTCTGTTCATTTTTCGAAATCTAATAATTTTTACTGATTTTACGATTTCTTGGTATTTTTGAAGGAAACGATCATGAGTTTCAGAACTGGAACATTAGATTGAAATTATTAGAAAACTGACTTTCAACATGACAAGATTCGATTCTGAATAACTTTGAATCGCTTTTCCTACAAACTGAACAGCCGATGAGACTATTCGACGATGTTCTTTGCTATTTGTGACATAAGACCGGCCGAAATATCTATAATTTACCGATAAAATGAGTTCAGGCTTGTCGAATTCACGAGACCCTACCTCCTGGTGCCATCTTAATCTTCGTCACAGGACAACACGAAGTGCGACAGTTGATGTCGAAACTGAAGGCCAGATACCCGGTAGTGTACGAGACGAGTAAGGATGGAGAGGTTATTTTTTTTACTAAAGATTTTACTTTTAATTTTGAAAACAAAAACTTAAGCACGGTTTCCGAAGCATTGAATAACAGAAAATTGCCTCTAACAAGTAATTTCAGGTGACAGTCAAAGGGTCAAGAAGATGGAAAGAGAAAGCCGAAGAGAAGACGAAATCGATCAAACTAGAAGACTTCAAAGAAGAACTTGTGGAAGAAGAACCAGAAAGGCCCATGGACGGAGAAGACATCGAGGAAAGAGGTGCTGGCGAAGCATTCGACGACTATGATGAGCTTGAAAATGGCGATGGAGATCAAGGAGATGATGACGCGGAGGTGGGGTTCGGTTGGAAATGAACTACAAAATTGGATACTGTAGTCGAGATTTTGATGAACGTCTTGGAATGGTTACAATTTTCACGATTCCAGTACTGAATTGATAAGAAAAGTTTGAAATTTAAAAATGTATGCTAAAAGACTTTCAACAGAAAGATTTCCAATATTATGTTCTACGGTAACTTTTATTCACTTGTAATTCAATAATAAATTTCGATGAATCGTTCATAGACTTTTGGTCGAGAGCTCTGTGATCATTTATTGTTCTACTTTTAGAACGATAACAGTGTATTCCAACTCAATTTTGAGAAAAGCAAAAAGTTTTTAAAGAAAATAAATTCGTAATTACAATTTTCAAACAAAATGCAGAAAAATTCCAGAAAGAAAATCGGTTATCATAAAGTATAGTGATTTTTTAGAACATTTCAAAAATATTAATTTGAATGTCATTTTGGGAATGATATTTATAGAAATAATAATTTTAAACTATAAAAAATCAGTTACAACTTCCAGAAAGCGCTCGGAAAGTATTTATTTCTCAATTATGATAATTATATTTTTAAAATTCGAAGCAATTTAGTATAAGTTTTTCATGTTTCCACGTATTCAAAATTTGTTTTCATGGTGATAATAGCTCGAAACTATTCAAACAATAAGTTTAAACCTTCCAGAAAGCGCTCGGAAACCCGCCACCAGGATGCCCACCACTCTTCTGCCTCCCCCTCTATTCGCTACTCTCAACGGCAAAACAACGACGTGTCTTTGATGCGGCACCGGAAGGCACTCGCCTGTGTGTCATATCGACGAATGTAGCGGAGACGTCGTTGACGATCCCCGGAGTGAAGTATGTAGTGGATGGAGGGTTCGAGAAGAGGCGACTGTACGATCCAATCACGGGAGTCAGCAGGTTCGCAGTATGTAGAATCTCACAGGCCTCTGCAGATCAGCGTGCGGGAAGAGCCGGAAGAACCTCAGCTGGACATGCGTACAGGTTAGTTTTATTGGTTAATAGCAGAGTTGCACGGAAGTAAAAATTTTCAAAACGGAAGTCGGAAGTAGAATTTTTTCAACCGTAGTCGAGAGTGCAAAAAAGTTTTTAAAAACCCAGAGATATTGTATATCCGCTCATTCTCAACAGGTGAAGGTCAATTCCTGAGTGACTAGAAACGATTTCACTGTCTTTTCGTCATTTTTCACGGAAAAATTTGTTAAACGGAAGTCGGAATTCCGAGCAACTCTTGTAAATAGTGTAGTTTCACACTGCGGTGAACGTAGTTGAAAAGTGCGCAAAGCCAGGCGCGGGGCAATCGATAAACTGCATTTTTTCCCATCTTTTTTTCATCCAGAGTCACGAATCGTGACGGAAAAATGTTTGAAGCAAAGAAAACCAACCTTGGGAACAATCCGAAACGTCTATAGAGACGAGAAAACGAGGAAAATCGACTAAAATATTTGAAAATAAAATAATGAGGTAAATGCGCTCCGCGGAGTGTCTTGCAAAGCGGTCGCAGAGCGGCTGTATCCACTTCTTTTGATCCGCAGTGTGGAGCGTAGAGAAGAATAGGTGATAGCTCAAAACATTAGTTAACACTTCCAGATTGTACTCGTCCGCCGTCTACCAAGACTTTGCCAAGTTCGCCGACCCCGAAATTCTGACAAAGCCACCAGATCAGCTGGTCCTCCACCTCAAGTCAATGAATATCGTCAAAGTGGTCAATTTCCCATTTCCATCAGCTCCAAATGAGTCGGCACTGGAAGCAGCGGAGCTGAGACTTGTCAAATTGGGAGCATTGTCGATAACCACGGTCAAAAATAAGGTATTTTTCAGTCGATTCACCCTAAATGATAAGTATCGCATTCTATGAAGGGCAAAAAGTAGAATTCTCCCCCCTAAAATGAAAAGAATAAGATGTTTCCTCTTATCCTGATGAAATATGAAGAAAAGAGTCTTTTATTGCTTTTGGCAAGAAAAATCAATTTTGGAATATTACAAGAAACTACCGAAATATTTTCGGAAAAAAAATACGGCTATTTGTTTTGGCAAAAAGCAATTATAGAATTTTGAGAATATTCAACTATTGCTTTTACGTGGTAAAAAAGAAAAAAATGAGTAGTTTTCTGTAAGATCTTCTTCACCTTCAGACATCTGACTATTTAGAAAGAAGCCAGAATCACGAAACTCGGCAAGACCTTAGCAGCGTTCCCACTGGCCCCAGCCTACGCGAAGTTCATCGCGATGGCAGATCAACAGAATCTGATGGCTCACGCGATCCTCCTCATCTCCATGTTGTCAGTCCGCGAACCCCTCATCCCAGTTTCATCACTGCGCGGAAAAACACCCGAAGAGACCAAGGAGCTCATGAAGAATGTTCTAAAAGAAAGACGGAGATGGTGCAGCACAGGAGGTTCCAGACGACTCGGTGACCTAAAGGTTCTCCTCCAGGCGGCGAAAGTTGCGGAGGATGTGAATGTAAGATTTATTGAATTTGTTTCGAGAAGTAATACTTTTCTGATGGATTTCAACAAAAATTTTCTTTTTTCAATTTTTAACGATACTTTTTCCAACATTCACATTTGAAAATTTTCAAGATATTATTATTTCGGTATCCAGATTAATTATTCATTTATTTTCATTTTTGTGATCTGAAAGCTTGGAGATTTCAATTGCAACGTACCACAATGATATGGAAATCGCAAAAACTCTATTTTAATCCAAAAGTTATTTTTAACGATGAAAAATCAAAATATGAGAGAGACTGACCTCTAAAAGATTGAAATAATAATTTTAGTTTTAAAAATATAATAAAAGCAGGTTTTAAAAAATTAGTTTCGGTCTCGTTTAGTGTCTCACATAGCTTCCTCTACCTGTAAAAAATTCTGACCTCCGTAAATCGGTTACTTAGTACCGTAGCAGTTTCGCCTTGAAATATAAGAACGTAAAAGTAATGCGTCTTCAATTTCAATGGACTGAAAGTAAGAATAATAATTTAAATCCACAAAGATCCAACTGTTCGTTGTTAGAGTCCCGACCCTAGGCTAGGCCTACCGTACTCATTCTACAAAAATGCGACCGGCGCGCGTTTGAAATTGGTCAGACTTTTTGCTAGATATGTATGTCTTCAAGTATGATTTCAAGCAAATTGAAACCGCTTGGAAAATATACGAAAAACAGAGAGAAGTTGAAAATGTTACAGTATAACCCGAAAGAATGTGAGAAACTGGGTCTCCGTGTGAAGGCGATGGTCGAAGCAAGGAAGCTGAGACAACAGTTGACGAACATTGTGAACGCATCGTGCAAGAAAACAGAAGATCTAGCCATCACCAACACGATCCCACAACCATCCGATCAACAAGCACAGCTTCTGAGGTGAATTTTAATTACAATGACGTCACACACTGCTTACGTGGTCGAGACTCTGCACGCTCTTACCTCAACGAACTATCTCGTCGTAAACTTTGCACACACACTCTCATTCATTTACATAGTGATTCAACACGATAGTCACTTCCATTATTTCTTTTTATGATTACGAAAATTTATGATGAAATTGATAATATGAAAAATTGTTTATCGGTAGTTGAATATAAAAAGTGAAATATTTTCACGATAGTTGGAAAAAAAACGAACTGTAACCTTTGTCCGAGGAGACTAACCAGTATTGATATTTTTCAAAGTAATCAAGCTCATTTTGACAATTTTGCAAGTAAGCGTTTTTTTTTTGACCGACCGTCATCTGTAGTCCCGGCACGCCCTTTTTTGAAGTAGTCATACACCGTGCATACCATAAAAGAATATTTACCACCTCTACTCAGCAAAGTTCATCATTTATTGCCTTGATGAAACAGCAAAAGTTTATTAGGACAAGATGACCTAACTTTTGATATTCATCAAAATAACTTCAATTCCTAGAACTGGTCAATTTCAGACAAATGGTCGTTGCATGCTTCGCTGACAGACTGGCCCGTCGTATCGACCGAGTGACGAGTCAAGAAGAGGTGCCGAAAGGCGCCTACCAGACGACCCTCATCCATGAACACGTCTTCCTTGACCCCGCCAGTGTCCTCTTCACAGAAGAGCCAGATTTTGTCGTCTTCCAGGAAGTTGTGCAGGTATTTTTGTTTGTATACAGGGTGAAAACGTCGCCATGGGGAACAGAATTCATCAAATTCTTTCAAAAGTTCAATATGACATGAAAGAAGTATAAACAAACAAAGTGTGTTTCATGATTTTTGAGTCTTTGACATCTGGCTCCGAAAACTGCGATAAACCGCTTTGTGCACGAGTAGGAGACAGAACGAATGTAGTTGACGACAAAACCAGCCTATGTTTCCCAAAAATCTATCGAAAGTATCTGCCAAATGTCAGATTCACTCCAGTTTCATGCAAAGAAAGAAAATACTCCGTTTCTATCAAGAATCATTTTTTTTTCATTTATCTTTGTCGACACCTCAAATTTTAGGCTTCGTATCGGTTCAAAGCACTAGTTAGGTACAATGCTATGATTTGATCAAAGTTTAAACTTGATTATCACAAAAAATTTTCACCTTGTAAGCTTTCCTTAAGGAAATGATTCTTGATAGAAACAATTCAGTACACTTTTTCGTATTAAGTCACGAAAAAAACTATATAAACACATGTTCAGCTGAACGAGAAAAAAGTGATGACAACGTGTTGCGCAGTGGACTTTGAATGGATCGCGAAGTTGGCAAGACCATACTGTAACTTTGGTGTGGCGGACGACAACGAAGAGCCGATGTGAGTATTCATGAACTTTTATCCTCAACTTTCATCAGTGTAGTAGTTAGGATATATGATCCCAACAAAATAGGTGATAGTTTTTATAACACCATCGTTCTGCGAAAAGAGACATTTTCTCAGATATTGGAAGGAAAAAGCTTGCTGGTTATTTTCCATCTATATCTGAATCGATCGATAGTTTGGATGTTCTCACCGTGAATATTCATTGAATTAAAAAAACGAGAAAATCCTGGTTAATTCCGGCCAGTTCTGGGATTTACCTGGAACTTGTCGATTTTCATTGAAAGAAACTAGAGTTTTTTGCCTTTGAAAAACTGAAGTCCAGAAAGTCTTTCCGAATATTAAAAAAAAGAATTGCTTTTTCGTCACAAACTCCTTCAAAATTAATAATTTAATACGAAAAAGTGTACTGAATCGTTTGCATCAAGAATCATTTTTTCATTTATCTTTGTCGACACCTCAAATTAAGACTTAGGTAAGGTTCAAAGCACTAGGTAGGTACAACGCTAAGATTTGATCAAAGTTTAAACTTGATTATCACAAAAAATTTTCACCTTGTAAGCTTTCCTCAAGGAAATGATTCTTGAAACAAACGATTAAGTACACTTTTTCGTATTAAGTAAATTAATATACTGAAACTGTGAAGAAACCCAAGTATTTGGACGAATATCATACATTGCAGTTACGACGAAAAGAAGGACCAAATAGTGAAGAATGTGTCAGTGACCTTTGGTCCGCTTGAATGGAAGCTGCCAGATGAACTGCAACAGATACCTCACAACATCATGCTCTATCGCCACTTTGGACAGTTCTTCCTGGATGGGAAGGTGTTCAAGCCATTGCAAGAGTTTGTAGTCAAACTGCTCGCCCCACCATCCACCATGGTGAAATCCTGGGCGAAGCTGCAGAAACGAACGGAGGATCTTCTGAACCGGCTGATAGATAAAGAAGTGTACACCAGAGGAGCGTTGAAAGAGCAATGGGAGAAGGATGAGAATTATCTTCTACAGGTATTATTTTGATCTTTTTATAAAATAGAGTTTTGAACAGTTAAGGGAAAAATTATCGAGCTTTAGAAAAGAATTTTTGATTTTTAAATGAGAAAATATCGAATACTCTTTTTGAAAAAGAACTTTTTTAGTTTTGAAAGGTTGATTTTTAACTGATAATTTACGAATTTTCACCTCTCTCTGTCTCTCTTTCTCTCTCGCTCTCTCTCTCTCTCTCTCTCTCTCTCTCTCTCTCTCTCTCTCTCTCTCTCCCTCCCTCTCTCTCTCCCTCCTCCTCTCTCCATCCTCTCTCTCCCTCCTCCTCTCTCCATCCTCTCTCCATCCTCTCTCTCTCTCTCTCTCTCTCTCTCTCTCTCTCTCTCTCTCTCTCTCTCTCTCTCTCTCTCTCTCTCTCTCTCTCTCTCTCTCTCTTAACGATACTATAAATGGTCAAAACTTCTGAAATGAAGTATTAAGACCTCATGGAATTGTAGCACTATAGTGAAGATATTATAAAAAATCTGAATTTTTGAGAATTTTTGTTTTCAAAGAAGTTGAAATAAGGTGGCTATCAGATTGGAGCTTGTTCACTTTTTTTAATTCGGAAAATTAGTTTTTTTTCAATAACTTGAAATTTTTAGGAGTACCTCGAGTGGCTGCCACAATCGCTCCACCCTCAAATCACACTGATGTGGCCGCCTATGGAAGAATCAGAAAAGGCGAAGAAAAAGATGGGAAGAAATAAGAATTACGTTTAGTTTTGTAGTTTTGTTGTCCTTACAACAGTTAATTTTGTTGATTTTACACTTGTTTTTTTTGTTAAAATGAATTGTTTTGTTTTCTGTCACGGTGGTCTGTCTCATGTTTTGATCTACACAATACTTGCCTACAGTAACTTATTCCTCACTCTTTTGGTCTTTCAGATGAATCTGAACTTGTACCCGACCAAAGGTGAACTTGACGCATATCTTGAATGGATGGTGGCGACGAAAACGTCACTGGACTCGAAGTGTGCAAGTCCCATTTCAAGATTGAAGTTTGACCCGACTTTTGTGCAGCAGATTGACGATGTTCTGCAGAATCTGCCTACGTGAGATTTTGAAAACAAAGTTTTTGTGAGTGAGTAGTGCACATATCTAGCAAAAAGTCTAACCGATTTCAAACTCGCGGCAGTCGCATTTTTGTAAACTGAGTACGGTAGGGTCGGGACTCTCACAACGAACAGTTAAATCTTTGTGGATTTAAATTATTATTCCTACTTTCAGTCCATTGAAATTAAAGGCGCATTACTTAATCGTTCATGTATTTCAAAGCGAAACTGCTACGGTAACTAAGTAACCGATTTACGGAGGTCAGACTTTTTTACAGGTAGAGGAAGATATGTGTAGTGGGAAGACGGGAGTGAGGAAGTTTAAACATGCCGTCACACATATCTAGCAAAAAGTCTGACCGATTTCAAACGCGCGCCTGTCGCGTTTTTGTAAAATGAGTACGGTAGGGTCGGGACTACCGTACTCATTCTGCAAAATTGAGATTAGAAACCGTTTGAAAACGACCATGCTTCTAGCGATATATGTGAGCTATGTGAAGCCTATTTTTTATTTTTTCAAAACTCGTTTTACCAAAAGTTTCTGAAAACGACCTTCTTTTTGACAGTTATCGTAAGCGAACTTGTCTTCTAAAAATTCTGACAATCTCCTGATTTGGATAGGGAAATCTAGAGGAAGTTACAAAAATCGATCCGACCAACGTTCTGAGAAAATAATGATTTTCAGAAAACTTGACGAAATTCGCTATGAGGCAGTTTGGTGCACCAGAATGCCTGTCGCTCAGATAGCGTATGAGCTGAAACAAGTTGCGTTCGCAGCATTTTTAAAGCTCTTTGTCATTAATGATGTGAGTTTTTTATTTTCAAAAGTAGTTTTAGTATAATATAAATAATTCTTGTGAAATTTGAACACGTTTTCTGAGAGAAAAATGGTTTGATTGAAATGCATATTTTTCTGTTTCAGTAACTGAAAAATCAGTATACTGTAAAGATAGAAGGCCGACATGATACTTCTACTGTGATGTGCTCTAAAATGAAAGCGGTCATACTCGACACTGTACAAACCAGAATTGTTCCAGCCTGATAGGGACCAAGTATCGTCCCTGTTCACCTTCGACCTTTTCGTCAATTTTTCAACCCAATTCCACGATGACTTGACAACTCTCGAGAAGATTCTCAAAATTCTGAAGTCGAGAAATCTGGTCGGACATGATGACGTGAAGAAGTACTTCCAAGAAGTTTCCAAGGTATTTTTTAGACTTATAAAACTGTAAATATTTGAACTTGACCACCCAGAATAAAACTCCCCCAATCCCAGACCATCGATGACATAAAGCTGATGACGTCATCAATCGCGAAAAGCGTCCATAATGTGCCAGACCACAAGAAGCTTGCGACCAGTCGACTGGCGCTTGATCTGTTGGTCACGGTGACTACTGTACTTAGAACTGCAAACGTTTTGAGTACGGTACTGCAAAAAGTTGGATTTGCAGTTGATGGGATGTGGGTTTCGAGGTAAGATTGAGGGTTTTAGGAAATTTAGGAAGTTTCAGAATTCCGAATCTGGTTGAGGAAGTATTCCAAGTGTTCGATATGGAGACTTTGATCAAAATCGCTTCGTACCTTCCTTTTCACTCTTTGAAGTGAGTTCTGTGTCTATCTCTCTATGTCTCTCTCTCTCTTTCTATCTCTCTCTCTCTCTATCTCTCTCTCTCTCTCTCTCTCTCTCTCTCTCTCTCTCTCTCTCTCTCTCTCTCCTCTCTCTCTCTCTCTCTCTCTCTCTCTCTCTCTCTCTCTCTCTCTCTCTCTTTCTTTCTCTCTCTTTTCCCCCTTCATCATCAAAATCATTCCAGAACAGTCCTGAAGGAGAAGTCAAAAATCAGTCAGTACAGCGCTAAAATATTCGTAGAAAAAACTTCGCAGCTGAAGTTGTCGCAGATTCCGTCAGAATTGTAAGTTTTCACTTGGTTTCTCCAAAAAAGCTTCTTTTTTTGAATTTCATGTCTCTCCAGATGTTGGTTAGATACTGGACACAATTTTCAAGTAATTCTGATCGAAAAAAGTTATTTCGGAAAGACTTAATACGAAAAAGTGTACTGAATCGTTTCTATCAAGAATCATTTCCGTAAGGAAAGCGCACAAGGTGAAATTTTTTTGTGATAATCAAGTTTAAACTTTGATCAAATCTTAGCATTGTACCTAACTAGTGCTTTGAACCTTACCTAAGCCTAAAATTTGAGGTGTCGACAAAGATAAATGAAAAAATGATTCTTGATAGGAACGATTCAGTACACTTTTTCGTATTAAATATTCGGAAAGTTCCCAAGTTCCTATTCAGATTCCTGGGCATCATAGCCGACGTGGGTCTAGCGGAGAGATGGCTGTCAACTAGGACCGACCTCCAAAATGCACGCGTTTCGTTAGAAAATGGTGTCAGAGTGCTCCAGGAGGCAACGTTGAAGGTTCTCCAATCATCGAAGCTCGGTCAGAACCTTGGGAAACCGGAGAATGATGTGACGATGACACTGATCAGTGATGTTCAAGCAATTCTTCCCCATCTGTCCAGCGAATATGTCCATGTAAGATTTCTTCTTCTTTTTTCTGAGTTGAACAAAATATTTTCTTTAGATAAGTTATACTTTGAACGGGAAAGTAAAGTTTTACTAACAAAGTAGAAATTAAAATCTTTCAAAAACAACAAAATATAGCTGAAAATTTCCAGAGAAGAAGAAAAATCAATTACAAGAAAAACCATGAATTATTTTTAAAATTTTATTGTGATGAAAAATTTTGAAGTTGGTTCAAAGAGAAATAGAACATTTCTAAATATCAATTTTGAATGGTCTAGTCATAGTGAAAATCCATGATAAAAACCAGCTCCGACAGCTGGTTGTAATACAGTTTTTAATACGAAATTTTTATCTCATATGGTGCGGCCAAAAATATATGACCGAAACCTAGTTAAATCTAGACTTCTGACACAGACCTTCGTAAGTGTTTAGAAAAAGGAAAGAATATTATATATTGCGAAGTTACTTCCTGTTGTTTTAATAGTTTCCAAAATTATTTTATTTTTCCTGCTGTTGGCTACAGACTGCGTCGGTTGAGAAAAAACTGGAAAATGGTAGAGCTCATAGCCTATCTTAGGCATGGGCATATTGCCAATCATTGGCAGTCGATTGGCAATGCCTCGTTTCCATTGCCAAACGCATTGGCAGTCGGTTGGCAACTCCGGAACAGCATAAATGTGATTTAAAGATGTCATTTGAAGTATTTTTGAAGTTAGCACAAGTATCTTTAAAGACCATTAAAATATCTTTGTGGCATCTTTAAATGCCATTGATATTTCAAATGTAATTTAAAGACATCTGAGATATCTTTATGGCATCTTTAAATGCCATTATTTTTTCAAATGTTATTTAAAGACATTGGAGATATCTTTATGGCATCTTTAAATGCCATTATTTTTCCTGCCAAAAATTATTT
>OZ022252.1:11530105-11535105 GCA_963978915.1 Caenorhabditis parvicauda
ATTTGAAATTAAACTCCGCCTAGTTCTTGAGATACGGTATTCACATTTTTCGTTTTTGACAAAGTTTGCGCACGCTTATGTCCAAAACCGAACCATCAACGTTGCTCGTTTTTTGAGTCTACAATGTCTGCTAGTCAAAATCTATCGTTTGATAGTAATCACCATGTATCCCGTTTGGATTTGAGAGAGTTCTCATCCTTCGAATCAACCCTATGAAACACCATATTTCACATCTTTTAAGTACTGTAAAACCACATTTACAGCCCAATTTGCGATGATTTTATTGTTTTGCTCTTTTATCCTACATTCACAACTTTTCCGAAAAACTGATCAAAATTTGGCTGTTTTATCTCTGCTTTTATGAAAAACCAATGAATCAAGTGAGCAAAGGTGTTCTTCCACATTGAAACTGCTATCATTCTCTGTAAAAAAAAAATTTTCTGATCCGGATCGATAGAAAATTTTCAAAAATTGATGCAAAATGAACGAAAATAGACAGAAATAATGAAAATCGGACCAAAAAAAATAAGAGGGAGCAAGGACAGCGCGCCTCCAATACCTCTCTTTCATTCTTACTTTCTTTTCTCTATGTGATTTTTCTAAGTTTTTTCACATAACTCAGTTCATTTTGCAACAATTTCAAAAAACTAAAAGTCATTTTGGATCAGAAAAATATTTTACGTCGATTGGTGACAGTCATGTCATCAATTAAAATGTTAAAACTTTTCTATGAGACATTTTTTCTTAAAATTAACTCTGTAATAAATAAAATGTTTTTTTGTTACCAAATCAGTTTTTGAACTTGATAAGCTTAGTAAACAAATGCAATAAAAATATGAAGAATCAAATTTGTCTTTTCGTAGAGCCTAAATAACTATGAAACATGCTTTTTCATACGGTTACATGATAACTGTATTGAATTCGAACGGGATACATAGTAATTACTATCAAACGATAGATTTCAACTAGCAGACATTGTAGACTCAAAAACAAGCAACGTTGATGGTTCAGTTTTGGAGATAAGCGTGCGCAAACTTGGTCAAAAACGAAAAATGTAAATACCGTATCTCAAGAACTAGGCGGAGTTTTATTTAAAATTTTGGTACTATACCTTTTTTGATGATAAAAGTACTATTGAAGTCATAAAAAAGTCGAAAATTTTATTTTGAAGGGTACTTTTGAGAAATGTTTGTTTCAACAGTACATACTAATTCACACGCACAACAAAATTTTGATTTTTTGTATTCAATCGATGCATATTTTCTTTCTCTATCTAACGGGATCATAAAATAAAGCCGCGCGAATATATGAGTGAAGTTATGGACAAAAAACGACCGCGCCAAAATCAATCGATAATTTTCAGAAATTTTGATATTGATCGATTATTCATGTTTGTTTTACTCTGTTTCCAGAAGTGTTTTCTTTGAAAAATTGTTTGAAGGAAGATATGATTGTTTAAAGTTTGGAAAGGGCCAAGTTTGGGAAAGTACTGCGAGACTTTGGTAGAACATATTGGAACAGAACCGACATATTTGGATTCAGCGCATCAAAATCTACTTGTGTACAAAATATCAGCTGAAACGGACTACAGACAGCCTAGCGCACTTTTCGGTCGTTTCTCTCGTGAAACGTCTCATATAGTCTGAAACGCAAGAGATTGTGGGATCGAATCGGCCACCGGGTTACGTTTCTGCAATATTGATTTTGACCTGCACCTTGTGACGACTATAGTCTATGACTGCACAGAGTGGTCTGAAATTACTTGAATATGTCTACATGATTCTGAAATATGCAGGATTTAGTTTCATGACTGTGACGTACTCTATCAACCAAATGTATATGCCAGGAATTACTTTCAGCCATTCATAGTGAAAAGGGGGCTTTGTGTAAGACACTAAAGAAAACACTGTCATTACTAATGTCGTTGAATTCAGAAAGCTATAGTAAGCGGTCGAATTAATGTTCTCTCCTGAAAAGTGGACCAAGCCGCGCACAACCTTGATGAAGTAACACACGGTTCACATTCGACCCCGGCGGCCATCCAATTTCGCTTATGGCGTAACACTTAGCCGTAGTGACCGAATAACATGATGACGCGAACTGGGTCATTGCATCGGCCGACCATCCCCTGTAGGTAGGCAAGATGAGACTCCTCCGCTAACTTAGCCCTGGTATCTGCTGCCCTCCATCTTTCTTCAATAAGCCTTGTGTGAAGAGTGACGTGATGCTCGTTGAGTACTGTAGCCAAATGCTCTCATCGGGTACTGTAACCATGTGAAGGTCCTGATAGCCCTATTATATGTTGCCCTCCATCTTTCTTCGCCCTGTATGAAGAGTGACGTGATGCTTGTACTGTAGCCGAGTGCCCTCATCGGGTACTGTAACCATATGAAGGTCCTGATAGCCCTATTATCTGTTGCCCTCCATCTTTCTTCGCCCTGTATGAAGAGTGACGTGATGCTTGTACTGTAGCCGAGTGCCCTCATCGGGTACTGTAACCATATGAAGGTCCTGATAGCCCTATTATCTGTTGCCCTCCATCTTTCTTCGCCCTGTATGAAGAGTGACGTGATGCTTGTACTGTAGCCGAGTGCCCTCATCGGGTACTGTAACCATGTGAAGTTCTCGATAGTCCTGGTATCTGTTGCCCTTGATTTTCATGAAGAAGCCTTGCATGAAGAGCGATGTGATGTTTGTTGAGTACTGTAGCCGAGTGCCCACATCGGGTACTGTAACCATGTGAAGGTCCTGATAGCCCTATTATATGTTGCCCTCCATCTTTCTTCGCCCTGTATGAAGAGTGACGTGATGCTCGTTGAGTACTGTAGCCGAGTGCCCACATCGGGTACTGTAACCATGTGAAGGTCCTGATAGCCCTAGTATCTGTTGCCCTTGATTTTCATGAAGAAGCCTTGCATGAAGAGCGATGTGATGTTTGTTGAGTACTGTAGCCGAGTGCCCTCATCGGGTACTGTAACCATGTGAAGGTCCTGATAGCCCTATTATATGTTGCCCTCCATCTTTCTTCGCCCTGTATGAAGAGTGACGTGATGCTTGTACTGTAGCCGAGTGCCCTCATCGGGTACTGTAACCATATGAAGGTCCTGATAGCCCTATTATCTGTTGCCCTCCATCTTTCTTCGCCCTGTATGAAGAGTGACGTGATGCTTGTACTGTAGCCGAGTGCCCTCATCGGGTACTGTAACCATATGAAGGTCCTGATAGCCCTATTATCTGTTGCCCTCCATCTTTCTTCGCCCTGTATGAAGAGTGACGTGATGCTTGTACTGTAGCCGAGTGCCCTCATCGGGTACTGTAACCATGTGAAGTTCTCGATAGTCCTGGTATCTGTTGCCCTTGATTTTCATGAAGAAGCCTTGCATGAAGAGCGATGTGATGTTTGTTGAGTACTGTAGCCGAGTGCCCACATCGGGTACTGTAACCATGTGAAGGTCCTGATAGCCCTATTATATGTTGCCCTCCATCTTTCTTCGCCCTGTATGAAGAGTGACGTGATGCTCGTTGAGTACTGTAGCCGAGTGCCCACATCGGGTACTGTAACCATGTGAAGGTCCTGATAGCCCTAGTATCTGTTGCCCTTGATTTTCATGAAGAAGCCTTGCATGAAGAGCGATGTGATGTTTGTTGAGTACTGTAGCCGAGTGCCCTCATCGGGTACTGTAACCATGTGAAGGTCCTGATAGCCCTATTATATGTTGCCCTCCATCTTTCTTCGCCCTGTATGAAGAGTGACGTGATGCTCGTTGAGTACTGTAGCCGAGTGCCCTCATCGGGTACTGTAACCGTGTGAAGGTCTCTCTAGTCCTGGTTTCCGTTGCTTTTCATCTTTCTTGAATGAGCCCTGCATGAAGAGTCATATGATGCTTGTTGAGTACTGTAGTCGGGTGCCCTTATCGGGTACTGTATTACGTAGACTCATGGTACTGTACCAAAAATTTTGCTAGAGTTTTCAATACTGTAACTTTGATTCACCTGATATGGTACGGTAACAAGATAACAGTTCATCTCCGTTCACATTCTTTCGAGTAGTACGGTAGTGTTACTGTGCAACAGTAGTTAAGTGATGATTATCAAATACCATAACTCTACGCATGAAGTTTTTGTTCGTAAACAGTGGATAGGATTGTCAATTTTTTGGTTCTGTTCAAAGTTTTGACCTCACCTTTGTGATCATTATTTGACCCCCCGTCCTGAAACCTCTGAAATAATGAAACTCACTAATTCACTAGACGCTATACATACCTTGGAAGCTTCACATTATTCGGATCAATAGCTTTGAAGCTCCGCAAGATGTAGTATACGAAAAGTCCACTTACTAAATTAATCGACTCATAAGAACGTCTTTTGCTTCTTAATCATATCCACCTTCTGGAGCTCAAAGAGAATCGTCATTGAATATTACTGATGGATGCTATTTCGGTTCAATTACCTCAGTTTGAGGTAAATTCATGATGTCGTGATTGAGTGGTGGTGTTACGTTGTTGTCTGTCTGTACCTCTGTCTGTCTGTCTCTCTGTCTGTCTGTCTGTCTGTCTGTCTCTCTCTCTGTCTGTCTGTCTCTCTCTCTGTCTGTCTGTCTGTCTGTCTGTCTGCCTCTCTCTCTCTCCTCTCTCTCTCATTCAAAGCTTGCAAGTATCAATTCCAATTGTTTACATGTAAGACTTGAATCTTAGAAATCGGTCAGTCTATTATTGTTAGTGGAAATAGGTCAACTGCCCGAACACGCTTGCGCAACCATTGTGTGAACCAGGGAAGAACCAACGCTAATCCTGAAATGACAGACGCAAAAGACACCTAGATACTTAGTAGACCACATTTTACACACTCGTTTTGCCCCATGTAGCTCAGTTGTTAATAGATGGATCGATCTTTCTGCAAAATCGTATTCTTGCGATTTGGTGTAATTCGCGAAACACATATCTTCCTCTACCTGTAAAAAAGTCTGACCTCCGTAAATCGGTTTCTTAGTTACCGTAACA
>OZ022252.1:11540105-11615105 GCA_963978915.1 Caenorhabditis parvicauda
TAGGGAGAGAGAAAGAGAGAGAGAGAGAGAGAGAGAGAGAGAGAGAGAGAGAGAGAGAGAGAGAGAGAGAGAGAGAGAGAGATAGGGAGAGAGAGAGAGAGAGAGAGAGAGAGAGAGAGAGAGAGAGAGAGAGAGAGAGAGAGAGAGATAGGGAGAGATATGGGGGGAGAAAAATGAGAAAGAGAGAGGGAGAGAGAGAGATGGGGAGAGATATGGGTAGAGAAAATAAAGAAGAGAGAGAGGGAGAGAAAGAGCGAGAGAGTGAGAGAGAGGAGAGAGAGAGAGAGAGAGAGAGAGAGAGAGAGAGAGAGAGAGAGAGAGAGAGAGAGAGAGAGAGAGAGAGAGAGAGAGAGAGAGAGAGAGATAGAGAGAGATAGAAAGAGATATAGGGAGAGATATGGGGGGAGAAAAATGAGAAAGAGAGAGGGAGAGAGAGAGATGGGGAGAGAAAATAAAAAAGAGAGAGAGGGAGAGAAAGAGCGAGAGAGTGAGAGAGGAGAGAGAGAGAGAGAGAGAGAGAGAGAGAGAGAGAGAGAGAGAGAGAGAGAGAGAGAGAGAGAGAGAGAGAGAGAGAGAGAGAGAGAGAGAGAGAGAGAGAGAGAGAGAGAGAAGAGAGAGAGAGAGAGAGAGAGAGAGAGAGAGAGAGAGAGAGAGAGAGAGAGAGAGAGATAGAGAGAGAGAAAGAGATGTTCTCTACCCAACCCTTTGTCTACAGATTGAAGGAGGAATTTTTTGCAATTTGGCAAAAAAATATATGTGTCATTTGGTCAAAAGTTATGGAGGATTATCTTATAAACCACGCGACAGAAGTAATTTGGAAAAAGTTTGATGAGAAAAAAGTATGATTTCCAGACAAGATTGTCAAATCGTACAGAAATGTGCCGAATTCATTGATCATTCCAGCTCTCGCAGATATTTACGGAGAGTTGTATGAAGATTGTGATATGGTCACAAGTACGTTTCTATGGGAAGCACGTCTTGTAACTATCTATTAATTCATTATGCCAAGTTCGAACCCGCTCGGAACTTACTTTTTGCTTTTATGAGATATTTTTGCAGAAGAGCTAGCTTCTTGCGCCTTCCTTCACAACTGCTGTACATGTGGGTTCTCCTTTTACTCCTAGGCGATTATTCCGTTCAGACACTACGGAAGAGATTTATTGTCTAGATGATCTGCAGAGTTGTTTGTATCAAACGATTGAGACAATGACAATTAACTACGACTCGTCGTACAGAACGTGTCATAAAAAAATGAAGAAGATCGGCACAACACTGAAACGAGAACGTGGGTTTTCATCGTGGGGGGTCTCTTCTTGGCTCAGGGAAACCGTTCGATGTGCCACCAACGGCAGGTGTCCGCACGAGAAACATTTTGGAGTTGGCGGTTTCTCACACCGAGCTAAAGGTGATCGACATCGATTAGCCAGCATGGCCGTTTTCAAACGCGCTCTAATCTCAATTTTGCAGAATGAGTACGGTAGGGTCGGGATTCTCACAACGAACAGTTAGATCTTTGTGAATTTAAGTTATTATTCTTACTTACAGTTCATTGAAATCAAAGGCGCATTACTTAATCGTTCTTGTGTTTCAAGGCGAAACTGCTACATTACTAAGTAACCGATTTACGGAGGCCAGACTTTTTTACAGGTAGATGAAGCTATGTGCGCGTTCGCACATCAATAGTTTTTTTCAAACTTTTGTCCTATTTTTCTCATCTTAACAAGCGAATTTGTTTCGCCAAATGCTGTTGAAAAATTGCAAATTGTGTAAATTTCCTTCGTAACTAGCTTTTTATCGTGAATTTGGGAAAAAAACGTCAGAGAAAAAAGTTTTCAAACTACAGCAACTGTAATTTGATCTACGGCACATATCTTCCTCTACCTGTAAAAAAGTCTGACCTCCGTAAATCGGTTACTTAGTTACCGTAGCAGTTTCGCTTTGAAATACATGAACGATTAAGTAATGCGCCTTCAATTTCAATGGACTGAAAGTAAGAATAAATATTTAAATCCACAAAGATCTAACTGTTCGTTGTGAGAGTCCCGACCCTGCCGTACTCAGTTTACAAAAATGCGACTGCCGCGAGTTTGAAATCGGTCAGACTTTTTTGCTAGATATGTGTACGACGATGCAGGATTTACGGAGGGGCGGGGTTTGTGCTCGCTGCTTATTGGTCGCCTCCCCTCGCTGCTTGGTCCAACACTTTTCTACCGCGCTTAGCGCGGTGTATGTCTGTATGAATGCGTACAGACACGGAACGTTTTTCCTGATTGGTCGGTCAAAAAACTTTCTGAATATTTTTGCAAAAACATTATGAGTTGGTCAAAAATGTCTCATAATCATCCAAAATTTCACTCAAAGGTTAGTGTTTTACAAATCTTCATGAAAATAACTTTTGTGATGCTTCTAGTTTCAAGTTACCGTACTCAAGATGGCCGCTGATAACCTAACTCTTGAAATTCCACTTTTTTCGTGAAGATGAGGAGGAAAACTTCAATGCGCGTTGAACATGACGTATTGTGTGCGATTCTTTCCGAATCACTCTGAATCTAAAGTTGATTATAACTTTTACAGTGGACGATGAAGAAAACTATACAGAATAGCGAAAGGTAACAAAAATGACTTGTACCAATAAATATTTTCACTTTCTTCGTCGAATGAAGAAGAATCTTAGTCTCGTGGGATACTGAAACTTTGTACTGAAGTTACAGTACTCCAAGGTTGATGTCAGAATGGGTTCGCTTTCGACAGTCCGTAACTCGACTTCCAAAAGGTTTCCAGAACAGAGACCAAGTTTAATGGATTCCAAAACTTTTCGTGGACCGGCATTGGACCGTAGATGGGATTACAGTCCGATGCCGGTTCATTCACAGTCCATCTGTCGCTCATTTACGGTCAAATGCCGGTCCGCCAAAAGTTTTGGAGCAGAATATTATAATCGATTCTATTATTTTCATCATTTTCAAGAAACTCCAAAAATTGAAAGTTTTGCGGATTTCTTCGATTTCATTATGAAGAAACAGTACTCCAAAGTTGACGTCATCTCCATCTTCCTACCTATTCCATTTTCCACGTGATCGGAAAGCTCATTTCAAGAATGTTGCTGCTGACCGTTCTATCCTTGTTTGTAGCAGTTTCTGCATATCCGCGGAAGAAAGTTGGAGTGAGACGAGGTAAGGCATCGCGTGCGCAGTGCGGTCTTACACGCTGTTCAGACTTCGAAGGGCCGAAAGGCGAAGTGATTCATGTCGATTGTGGACCGGACTATGTAACGGACTCTGTGGCGTTTCAAGATGTTATATATTATGCTGCTCAAATTTGTGAGCCTGAAGGGATCCGATTGTCCTTTTTCCTGACAAATTCACATCTTTTCAGAGTTGTGGTTGATCAATTATCAATGCGCGGTGCACGACGACTGTTATGGGCTTCAGAATGGTCGTCTATTCTGTGACAACCAATTTTGTGACGGGCTAGAAGCTGTGAGGAGAGAGAGAGAGAGAGAGAGAGAGAGAGAGAAAGAGAAAGAGAGAGAGAAAGAGAGTGAGAGAGAGATGAGAAATTCAGATTAATAGTGGATCATTGTGCAACTCTGCGAAAGAAAAGATGTGTAGTTTGGTCAGAGATTATGGAGATGATTCTTACGGCCCTTACGAAAAAGGTAAAGTTTGACACGTTGAACATGACTAAAATCACATTTTTCAGACGCGAAAATCATATCGTATAGAAACGTGCCAGAATCAACGATCATTCCAACACTCTACGAGGTTTACGGAGAGTTGTATGAAGAGTGCTTTGTAGTGACTAGTGAGTTTTATCAGAAAGTAACGTTCTTATAAGAATCACGTTGTCACCCATCGAAAGTCACGTTTTTGCGCTAAACATTTTTTCCTTTCCCATACATAAACCTGTTACACAAAAGGCATCAAATCATTTACGTGTATACACAGAGCGCGCATTTTGTCGTCATGTATGGTGTCAAGTTCAACCCCTATGGGGACTATTTTGTTTTTTCTCTCGACGAGCATATTTTTCCAGAAGAACTAGCGTCTTGTGCATTTCTTCACAATTCTTGTACATGTAAGTGTTCCTCCCGTTTTTCTTTTTATCCTTCTGATTCAGACAAGAAAAGCGCATCTGAATGTCTGCAGAAGCTGCACAACTGCTTGTACCACACCCTCCAAACATTGACAATGAACACGGACCCATCGTTCAACATGTGCAGCACCATGATCAAGAAGATCAAGGCGACAATAAAACGAGAATGTAGGTTTTATTCGTGGGTGGTCCATTTTTTAAAAAATGTCAAAGGTTTAGTTCTTCATAGGTCAATACTACATTTTTCGAAAATCTTTTTTATTCGTGGGTGGTCTGAAATCCTTCTGAAAGTCTTTCAGCTAAAAATGAATAGAATCAAATGCGCGTAGAATATGATGTATTGTCTGCAACGCTAAAGTTCACCCAAAAACAATGCAAAGTCTTAAATTTGACCTTCCTAGTACAGTGTCTTTGGGTTTTTTTCGGAGTTTTCAAGGAATAAATCTAATGCGCGTAGAATATGGTGTATTGTGTGTGGCATCTTGTTCGACCCAAAATTTTTTTATTTCAGTGAAATCAGAATGAAACATGGACGAACTGAAGATACTAGATGACAAATTTTACTCTGTACCAATAAATATTTTCTCTCCAATTCACGCCAAACATCATGGGAACGTGGCACGGCATAAGATTTTTATCATTTCGACATGAAGATCGTCTTGATCCTTTTAGCTTTTCTGAAGCCTTCGGTTGCTGAAGAACTTTCATATACTTTGAAGCAAGTTCTAAGAGGTTCGAGAGAGGTTTGAGAGAGAGAGAGAGAGGGAGAGGGAGGGAGAGAGAAAGAGAGAGAGAGAGAGAGAGAGAGAGAGAGAGAGAGAAAGTTGCAGATCTTGACGGAATAAGCTCAAAAGAATCCATAAACTTTGACTGCGGCCCTAGCAGTTGGGACGGAGAAACTTACCAAAAACTTACTAGGAGCTTACTAGTAGTTTGCGACAATTTTGGTGAGATTAAAATTCTATCGCATTCTATAACCAAAAAGCCTACAACACGGCGCACTTGCGTACCTTGTTATTGGTAGTACAATAGAGCACGTTTCCTTGATTAATACCATTTTGATCTAGATCTGTACCACATCAACCATGTATGTGCTACACACGACGACTGCTACTACCAAAGAAACGGCAGAAAATTCTGTGATGATCAATTCTGTGACAACATTGACTTGGTTCGTTGACGAAAATGTTATACTGCTGAACTAAGATACAGTAACGTACTTCTCATAACAGGAATTTACCGTCAGCGTAAACTGCAGTGAACGCAGTCGAAAACTGTAAGCAAGGAAAGGGGCGGGGCAGTCGACACAGTAGATAAAATTTCAGTTACTGTACTCTAGAAACTAAATACCGTTGATATGAAGTTCATAGGTCGTTGATATCTACAGAACATTAACGTCATAGGCCGTAGATATCAGCAGCCGATGAAGTTCATATCAACAGCCGATGAACTACATAAATTTTCATCAACGACCTATGAACTTCATATCAACAGCAGATGAACTTCATATCAACAGCCGATGAACTTCATAGTGATTCTATCAACAGCACATTTTTAAGTGAAAAAAATATTATTAAACAATGTGACCTCCCTTCATTGGGAGATGGTCACCGGAGACACCACCGGTAGTCCGTGACAAAAATCTTAGAATCTACATCCTGTTTGATAGATAAGACTTCGAACTTGCTTGATGAAATGCATGATCTTTATGTATGTTATCGTGCGCCGACCTTCTGCGGGTTTCGCCTTACTAACGTGTTTAGCGACTTCTGTGAGGTGTATGTAGTTTTTGACAACATTACTGGGGTTTTCCACCATTCTCTTTCACATGGAACAACTCAAATGACACAAAAAGTGATTACAAACGGAGAAAATTTGATATATAAAATTAATCGACCATTATTCAACAAAAAAAGCGATGTGCATACTTGTAAGGTGGTTAAATATATATTTAATTGAGCGACAAACACTTCTGATGTAGATCCTAAGATTTTTGTCACGGACTACCGGTGGTGTCTCCGGTGACCATCTCCCAATGAAGGGAGGTCACTTTGTTTAATAATATTTTTTCACTTAAAAATGTGCTGTTGATAGAATCTCCTATGAAGTTCATCGGCTGTTGATATGAAGTTCATCGGCTGTTGATATGAAGTTCATCTGCTGTTGATATGAAGTTCATAGGTCGTTGATGAAAATTTATGAAGTTCATCGGCTGTTGATATGAACTTCATCGGCTGCTGATATCTACGGCCTATGACGTTAATGTTCTGTAGATATCAACGACCTATGAACTTCATATCAACGGTATTTAGTTTCTAGAGTAGTTCGAAATTTTTTCCTACCTTTTTTTCATATCAGATTCACGAATCGTAACGGAAAAAATGTTTTAAGTAGGTGAAACTATCATTGGGAACAATCCGCGACGTTTATAGAGATGAGAAAACGAGGAAAATATGTGGAAACATTAGCAAAAATAATTGAGAAAAATAATAAGGAAAGTGTGCTCCGCTGATGGTCTTGCAAAGCGGTTGCAGAGCGGCTATATCCACTTATACCTGGTACGCAGTTCGCAGAATAGTGTATCAACTTTGTTTCAAACATGGTAATCGTTTTTTTTACCTAGTGTGTACAATTTTCAGATTGACGTGGGAAGTATCAGCTGCAAATTAACAAAATTTACCATGTGCATGCTAGCCCGAGCTCTGGGCGAAATAGCCTATAATAATCCATGTAAGTCGATCAATTTAAAAATTCGCAACATTTTTTAAAGCTGAAAACATAATTTCCTATCGAAATGTCCCCAGGAGTCCTTATCTACAAAACCTGACCGAAGTCTATCAAGAAGCTTATCCTGACGAGTGTATCGCAGTTGTAAGTGAGTAACAAAGTGTCCCGAAAAAATATAATAATCGACGAGTTCAGAAGAGCTCGCGTCCTGCGCATTTCTTCACAACGTATGTGATGGTAAAAAACACTTTGAAGCACCCGAAATTTCACTTTTAGACCAAGCGCGGGGCATAAATTGTCTTTTCGAGCTCAAGTATTGTGTTCTCAAGATTCGTTCCAACTTCAACGTCGTGGAGAATGATGGAAAGAAGTTTTGTAATTCCAAACTCGATGGAATTCTGAAGGCGATTGATAATAGAGGTACCTTTATCTTATTGGGTGGTCCTTTCTGTTGATATTGAGTTGGTTGGACAGACTACGTACTCAAACTATTTCAACACATTTTCTCGAGTGTATGCACATCGGCGCAAATCTCACGCGCAATTGCACTATTGCACTCCAAAGCGGATAAATTTCAGTGGACGCGTTGAACGAAGACTAGAAGTTATAACAATTGAATAAAATTTTAAAGTTACCATATTTTATTCCAACTTGTAAAATGATTGAGAGATCGAAAACATTTAATAAAATGTTGAAAAAAAATACCACTTCAGTCACTGTCCTCATCAGAAGTGTCGATACGCTTCTTCTGATGTTGCTTTTTCTTTCGGTTGTCCTGTAAAAAATGAAATTTTTATTGATATCTTGAACAATTTACGATTTTTCGATCAAATAAGTTTTCAAAACATCATCATTTTTTCGTGATCATATTTAGAGTGTTTCGTCTTATTTTCAGGTTATTCTAGATTTTCACTGTCTGTTTCTAGGTTTACCATAACATTCTGATCAATTTATGCGGGAACTGTAGTTCTTACAAGTAATTTTTCAACTACCGTAACTCTACCAAATAATTTTCGACGATATTGTGACTCGTTCAAATGATTTTTGACTAATTCAACTTTCCCAATACATTCCTTCTGCGATTCTATCAAGTTAGGTATCAATCTTCTCAAGTGAGCAATAATAAAGCAAAAAAACGTGATATAAAAACGTGCCGTGACACAGATTTCTAGTCATTTTCGATTAGCTAAGATGGCAGAAACAGCGGCGGCTGAACCGAATAACGCGAATAAGGCGAAGCGACGCGAAAAGGTAAACTTTTTTGCATTTTCGCATGCCGGAACCGAACCCGGATGATGACCGCTACTTTGCACACTGAACTATACTTCAGATTGAAACTTGGTTACTGAGCATTATCAATAGACTGAAGAAGTGGACGCCGGCCTACTGCCAGAGGCTGTTCCAGGAGAAAGAGCTCATCGAGCTCTGCTACCGAGCAAGAGAAACATTCTGGAAGGATAACACGAGGCTGGAGGTGGGTGATATCACGATATAGGGCTTTAGTTCGATCCTCATATGTTGCTTTTTTTGCATTTTTATGACGCAATGGGTATTCTCCAAAGGGGGCAAACACAGGGCGCCTAGAAAAACACGACTGTGGCTCGAGGTTGGTGATTTCCCGCTAAAAGGCTCAGGTTCGAACCTCGCACCCTTCATATTATTTTTGCATTTCCTATGCAATTTTCATAATTTCTTGGCGCAGTTGATTTTGTGACCATTTAGCACGCTAGAGTTCACAGGTTCAAACCACACCCAGCACAGTTAATTTTTGCACTTTCCGAAATTTACTTTCTTATTTGAGTTGGAAGCTCCAGTACGAATTTGTGGTGATATTCACGGGCAATTTGAAGATTTGCTAGCACTGTTCGAGCTCAATGGCTGGCCGCCAGAGAACAGGTAAGGATGTGATTTCTATCACCATCTTAATTCACCTCTTCAGATACCTATTTCTCGGCGATTACGTTGATCGAGGGCCATTCTCGCTAGAAGTTATAGTGTTGCTGTTCGCTTTCCAGGTTGGGTCGAGAACAATCGATGGAATCAATCGATAATCGTTTAGGTACTTCATCCTGATAAGGTTTCCCTACTTCGTGGTAACCACGAATCACGGCCAGTCAATATGCAATATGGATTCTTTATGGAAGTTAAGAAAAGGTTTTTTATTGCGCGTCAAATACGCATTCACTGACGTGGATATTGAATCGGCTACATAATGCGTACTAGACTACATTTAACGTCAAAATAGAAGTGTCTAAATTGCGCGTCAGTAAAAAGGTGTAGTATGCATTCACCTCATAATCTAAAAAGTGCGTACTAGACTACATTTCGTGTACGCGCTCACATCCACTTGATCAAAAATGCGTACTCGACTCTGTTCGACGCAAAAATGCACACATATTTCAGATACTCGGTACAATTGTATGAATGTTTTCAACTGTCATTCTACACTATGCCTTTGTGTGCTCTAGTGTCAAACCGGATTTTGTGCATGCACGGTGGTATTTCTGAGGATTTGGTCGACTTCAGGTAGGTCAACATTTTACTGTAGTTGTTGGAGTAGATCAAAAACTTTTGTCGGGTTCTTTTTCTTCTGTGAAAATTATCGAAATTTTTCAGACAACTTGAAAAGATTGAACGACCTTGCGACATCCCCGACATCGGAGTTATTGCCGATTTGACCTGGGCAGATCCCGATGCGGTAGTTTTTTGAACGAAAATCTCAAAAAATCAATAATTTCAGTCCATCACTGGATACCAAGAGTCACCACGTGGAGCCGCCCGAGTTTTCGGTCCCGATGCGTTGAAGCAATTTTGTAAGATGCACAACATCGAGCTGGTTGTGAGGGCACATCAGGTGGGAAGATCACTAATGTGGCCTAGTTTTCCACATTCTAACTTTACAAAATCTTACTTCGGAGGTTTCACGGTTTTCCTAGTACAATTTTTATGGATGCAGCCGATTATTTTTATCAGTTTTAATCAATTTGACGTAAAATTTATGAATTAGCGCCTAATTTTTTCAAATTTGAAGTCTACATCTTCAGGTGGTCATGGACGGCTACGAATTTTTCGGTGACAAGCAGCTCGTCACCATCTTCTCTGCTCCATTCTACTGTGGTCAATTCGATAACGCCGCAGCCGTGATGCACGTCGACGAAAAATTAGTTCGGAGACATTTTTTAATTTGATAATTTCAATTTTTCAGTCAGTTTCCTTCATCATCATGCGGCCAGATCTCAAGAAAACGGCAAAATAGGACAACACTTTTGAATAAATTTAAGAGTTTAAATTGTCTTTCTAATGTAAGCATGAAAATACCTCGTCAGAATCACTCGAATCATCGTTTCTCGACTTTCTCCCATTGTCTTCTTCCTCATCGTCTGACAGTCCGATGATGGGCGCTTCCTTCCTTCTTCTCGGCTCGTCGTTGTCATCATCTGGAACGAACGAAGTGAGTTTGACGTTAGTATACCGTAGCGCGGAGAGGGTAGGAAAACTGTGACAGTATCGACTTTCTAGATTTTATATATATTTTTTAGCCTTTCTCATTTTAGTTTTAAAAAATGGGGGTCTAAATGGTATATTGGACCCAGAAGGCTTGGGACCTCCGGGACACCAAGTCTAACTCTCTTTATATAGTTTAGCTCATTTTTCTTTGGCAAATTTTCTAAGTAGCAATACAAAAGCTACCGGTACTTCGAAAAGTTCGTGTCGTTTCCACTTTGACGATGTAAAACTCCCCGTCAAAGTGAGAATATCGACAAGCTGTAAAGTGCAAACAATAGAATTTTCCCTAAAGGGTTTGAAATATCTATCCTTGAGAAAACCAAAGCTTTACCCCTATGTTATGATTCACACTTCCTAAATTGCAGATTTTCTAAAAAAAAAGGGTAGAATTCAGATTTCTATTTAGCAAAATCTTCTGATGACAACAAAGCTTCTTTTCATCATGAAAAATCAATAATATTGATTCAAATCCCACCATCATATCCACCACCGCCACCCCCTCTCGAATACTTTGCCGGGCGATACGCTTTGCGCATCTGTGTCGAACGCCGCATCGCTGCACGTATCTCGTCTTCTTCCTTCTTCGCCGCTGCCTTAACGATATGTGATAGTCGGACTGCAAAAAACTCCAGTACTCACCCTTCTGGCGATATCTGGGTTGGCTCTCAGCTCGTCCATAACCTTGACCTGCGCTGACTTTCTAGACCTATCGGCCATGTTCAGGGTGACCTAGAAAATCAATTTAATATCAAAATGTGAAAACTTCGAACCTTTCTGTGAGTCTTGGAGTCGGTCGAGTGAGGACGGAACTTGACCACATTTTCTATGATTGCTTGAGCTGACTGAAAAAAAGGACTTTAACCATAATTTCGAACTTTCATGCATGTTTTCGTTAATTCAACTACAATTCCTGCTTTGACAACAGTTCTATTGGGTTTTTCGTTTTTTTCTGTATATCTACGAAAGTTCACTCGTTTTTTTTTCCAAAAAATCCACTTTGAACCATCATTTCGCAAAATCAAACAGCGGGAAATGAACGAAATTATTCATTTTCGTCACAATTCGGAATGTTTTCGAGCAATTGGGTCCACAAGAGTTACCTTTTATGTCAGAACTAGGTGATTCTAACTTGGAATACTCAGAAATTCGAGAAATTTGACCTCTTTCCGTTCAAATATTCAGTAATTTATGCCAATTTCATAGTTTTAAAAAACTATTTTCATCACAAAATCAAACCATCGATCCACTTTGAGTTGTATAGAGATGAGACTGGTGGTTAACGTGTACTGGCATGATCGTAACTTCGAATATTTCGTTTCCAAGATACATAGACATTCTGTAAGATAGGGCATCGCATTATAACTTTAATTCATCTTTTATTAAATTATAAGACTACATTATATTCAAACTTCAAAATTTCAAAAAGAATTCTGAATTCGCTAAAACAGTCTAGTTAAAAGATTCTGAAAAATAAGATCTTCATGAAGATTGTTTTTGCTTCAAATAGGCCATAAATCCCTCAAAAACTTCTAAAAATATCCAAAAACTTACGTTCCATCACTCCATTTGACAAACTTCGCATTGCTCTCTCTAGTTTCAGTCCCATCCGAATTTCGAACATTGCGCCATCTCAGCGTGTTTTCTACCTTAAAATAGGCATTTTACAATTTTACAGACCTGTGTTCGATTCCTTCTCAACGCAGTTTTTTTTCCTTTTCAAAATTCACACTTTGAGCCGTAGATAAAAATCTGTAACTGTGAAACTCCACGATCAATTTCATACTCAGAGAAGTCAACTCAGATTGGATCCAACCACATCTAGTTTGGGAAAAACTGGAATCCAATCTGATTTTTCCTGGATCCAATCAGAGTTGACTTTTCTGATTACTTTTAAATGCTCCAGATGTACTCGAAACTTGAGTTGACAGATAGATCAGGAACAAAAGTATTATGGAATGAATCATCATGATGTGTCATCATGGTTATAGGCCCATTTTCCATCAAATAAGAAACTGCTAATTGGATCCAATATGATAAAATCCTTCAAATAACTATAATGCCCCGGAGAATTATTTTCTCACCGAACTCAAATAACACGATGAATCTTTGGTCAGCACGAGTATTTATATAACTTCTCTGAGTAAAATAGGCATTTTACTTCTTATTTTAGCGTTTTCCATCGAGAATATCATATACTATTTTCCTTGATAGGTTCAAAACACTATAAATTTTATCAAAATTCCAATCAGACCCTGAGCTTCAGCCTTTGATTTCCTTCCTCGTCAACTTTCAGTTGATCGTCCAACTCGTCTTCCTCGTACTGATCCTCGTCGAATGGATGAACTTGGACGGATAGGAAGTTAGGGGTTTTCACAAAGTGAGGACCGTCACCAAGTTTTGGGCGAATGTAGCACTCTTCAATCTGAAAAATGGCAAAATTTGAGTGAAGATGTTGAATTGAAAACAGCTAACGAAATACTACAACGATTCATCACTTGTGATCAAGGCTCATATTATGAACCCTTGTGTAACTCTCCGATTTTGGACCCAAAACTTTTTGTCTCAGAATCGACTGAAAACGTAGGAATTGATAGATTCAATCATTCTGAATCGTTTGGAATAGGTCTCGCCTCTGAAAATCTGCTAGGAGTCGAGTTACAGAAAGTGAAAGTTGGTCGATTTTTAACGTCTACTTCAGATGCATGTAATTTCGGAATCGAGCCTCAGAATCCAGGCAGACTAAGTTTTCCGTGCATCGCGAACCTTTAAAATTCAATGAAATGCAAAATCTCAACAGTTTTTCCTACCCAACATCACATATCCCCCTTTTTTGAAAATTGCATGTGAATTCTATTTTTGGCCATAACTCCTGAACGAGGTCGGTGAAGCAACTTCTGAGAGCAGTTCCATCGTCTTCACCATATTTGAAAACCTAAGAGACCATTCAGACCTTACAGATTCTCCGGGCTTTCATATACTTCCCATGTAAGGGGAATTTGTAAGATGGCCTATATCAATTTTTTGGAGATGATTTTCTCGAGTATCGAGACTCAAAAACCGTGTTTTCGGTGATTTTTGGTTCCGCATCACACCACTAATGTTTGATTACGAACTAGGACTTGACTTCAGCCCGTTTATAATTTTTTTTTATTTTGACTCAACCTGAGTGTGACTATCTTTCAAAAAAAAACAGCGAATAAGCGTCATCCAATATGAAGATGACTTTTGTGTAGAGTTCAATGTGCCAACCACAATATCACTCTTGATAGGTGTGACAAGTAATTTCAACTCACAGTAGCCTTGATCAGAAGATCTTTGTCTTCCTCCTCAACTTCCTCTTCCATCTCCTCATCATCTTCAGGATTATGCATTCGGATGCCATGAATGCTGTCGTCGCCTGAAGCCAAAGTTTCCATATATTCGACAAATATGCTCACTTTTCTCCCCCTCACTTCCACTGTCACGTCGAACATTCGACGATGTTGGCGCCTCGTCTTCATCTGATGAAGAAACTTCCTGCCCAAAAATGTCCGATGTGTTTACTTTCTTCCCTTCCGAACGTTCTTCGTCGTCATCGTCTGATGCGATGACAGGACGGTTCTGAAAATTACTTTCAAAAAAACTAAATAAAAAACCCAACCGTGGGCGCCTCGTCTTGATCACTTTCATCTGAATCTAGTAGTCTGCCACCTCCACGTTTCTAAACAGAACAAGATAAAGACAGAAAAATAGTTAACTTACCTTCGATACTTGTTCTGTATCGCTGTCGCTGTCCAGCGCAGCACGATTCTGTGGCGACCCTATATTGCAAAATAATTTAGAATTAACATCTAAAACCAACTTCTTGGTGAATCGGAATCGCTATCGTCACTGACTGTCTTCTTCCTTGCAACTCTGTAAATTTAATTTCCAAAATCAGAATTAAAGAAGTTATAACTCACGCTACTGGACTTGCCGATCCTACGTCACTTTGATCACTGTCACTCGACATTTTAGGGAGAGATTGCTATCTGAAATATAATACGAATAGTTCGCTTGAGATCAAAATTTGGAAAAAAACAAAAATTTAAACAATTGTCGTCAATAAAAGTCTAATGTGCATATGCATTGGACTTTGATGTGTTTTCACTCACTACGCATTTCTCACGACATTTAAAAAATTAATTCATTTTTTTCCTTTGCCTTTCTCTGAATTGGTTTCAGCTGTAGTTTTCTAAGTTTCAAATTATTTCGTTTTTATCTGCACTCGTTCCCAAGCATTCGTCATAATTTTTTTCATCGTTTTCACACTGTTTAGGCCAGATATCGCATCTTAAAGTAAATCTACATAAGTTCATTCTCTCACTTTAAAGTCTTTGAAACCAAATTTATTATATTTTTTCAAATCTCATGAGAAAGTTCTCTTCAGTAGAGTTAAAAGATTGATTGACATTTTGATAAGTGCACCGTATCTTCGATGTGTACTGTACCGTCCATGTTTAAAATGCGATTCATCAGCCGCTACTAAGTTCTTCATGGTTTTTTCTTCGTTCAAAGTGCATGTGTAAAAAGCTGACTGTGCGGTCTCTTCAAATGAGATGCTATCGCAGCCGTGTGCGTCGTGATGAAACATCTTGTCCATGAAACGTTCTATCTTTTCTTTCTTTCTTCTTTTTGCTGCTTCGCTGTTTGAAATTGTTGACATGCGAGTGAGCGCTCGTCTGGCCATCGTCGCGCATTTGCTGTTCTCAAAATCGATTTTGGCCGACGGGCACGTTTCACACGCTCCACACCTGTTTCTTGTTACCATAGAATCTCTCGATAAGCATGACTCACGGGCTATAATTTATTCTGGCTCCGAGGCTTACATTAGTCACGCGATTTGGTCAAAACACCCCGCACAACGCCCTGCTTTCGCTGCCTACGTGAGGTCGGGAAAAGGGTGAGGAGACGCAGACAAAAACCCGGTCAGAGAAAAAGTGCGAATGCGCCCTATGTACACTTTTGCGCCCCGCGCGTTTCAAAATTTTTGTTTTATTTTTCTTTTTTAACGCATTTGTCCTGTAATTTGACCGTATCTTGCTTTTTATTGATCAGAACACCATTTTGTTTCTTTCCGAAATTTATTCAAAAACGTACCAATCAGTTACTCATCTGTTTTCGCAATTTCGGTAGTTTTAAAGAGAAATATTCGACGTTTTAGTTTTCGAAAACTGTTTTCTCCATTCTCTCTCTTTTTTTCAATCAATTCATGAGCAGTTTTTTTCAGAGTGACTGTCAACTAACATGGAATACGAAGGTCAAGAAAAATCCCATGGAAACAGAGGGTTTCTCTAGGCGAATGGTCAATTTTAAAAAGGTTATTTTTAAAATTCAAAAATAAAACTCAATTTCGATTATTGTTTGAAACGTGTGCTGCTACCATAACAGTGAATGTTTCTGTGATAGTTGCAACCTTTTTCAATGAACTAAACGTCTTTCCAGATGTGTATTTGTTTTTAATTTTCGTGACAAAAAATTTATATAATGATTTCCAGTAGACTACTCGAGCCGACGGAGGACCAGTAGAAGATTCGCTAGCTGATGATAGCTTTATAGAAAAATTATGGTGGCCCAGGTTGATTTGTTAAGAACTTGAATTCGGCGATTTTCACCAATTTTGATTTTTTGAACAGTTTTCTTTCAAATAACGCCGAATTCAGTTCAATCGCTCAATTGTGTTTATATTTGGTTTTATTGAAGTGTTTATCAGATTCATTTCAATGTACGGTAATAAATATTTGTACTTGAGAGAACTTTGAAGATGGTTTTCAGCGTTTTTCGTATATTTCAATAGACTTGTGCTTTTATAGATCTTTCAGGTGGAGCGATCGAAGTGACACAAACATTAGGATAGTTTTTCTTTCTAATCAAGTCGTTTCCGGCAGCTGAGTAGCGCGTGAAATAAAAGTAAAAATCGCGCTACTTGTAAGCGGGGAGGCGAGAGAGTGTCGAGGGGGAGAGGGCGCAGAGTTCGAACCACGTCTAACAGGTAAGCAGGGCGCTGTGCCCCGTCTCGTGAATGCAGAGAATATCGTCTTTCTCATTTTCAGACATTCAATCACCACCTTTCAATATTTTTTATTTCTAAGTTTTAGTTCATGTTTATTGTTTTTGGTTTTAGTTCAGTTGTTTAATTCTCTGTTTTTAGTTCAATTGCATAGGGTTAGTTATTTCTCATGCGAAAAACCTTTCGTTCATCATAGAAACTTTTTTTTCAAAATGAACACATATGATAAAATAATTAAACTCTATTTTCTTACTCCCAAAATAAAAGAAAACAACGAAAATTCCATGAAAAGTCACTTTAAAATGATTCATATTTGAAAACATATTTTTATAGTGGCAAAAAGCCGTTTTTATATTGAAACCTTACGTTGTGGTTGTTGAAATTAAAATTATCAAAAAAAATCCACAAATATCAACTTAAAAATGGTTATCTACAATTTATGAAATCGTTACGTCTGCATCTCTCTTTTAATGCTTTCTTGATCAAAAAATTTAAATATCAACAAAATTCGTGAAAATTATTTCGAAACAAAGATAAAAATGACGTCTGAAATCTTGAAAAAAAAACCTGTTAAATTCGAAAAAAACGAAATATAGGCAATTTCTTGTTATCACTGTGTCTCTATGGTAATCAGCGAGAACATTGCGTTTCGAAATTATGCGCAAAGAGGCGGCACTCGCGTTCAAACACTTGTCGCACTTTTTCGTTTTTGCAAAACGAATCGTGGCACACTCTAAATGACGAACCAGAACACTGTGAAAAGGATAAAAAGTGAGTTTTCTCATGATTCTACGAAGAAAAAGAGGTTTTTAAAGATAAAATCCCCTTCGCTAAGTCGAAGTAGAACGTCATTAATATTTCATGCTTTTCGCAAGTTTTTTTGACTAGTAGTATACTCCATGTACTTAAGTCTTTTGGTTGAGTCGCGTAGCACTCACCAGGTCAATGTTCGAATCCTTTATCCATTTATAATTTTTGCTTTTTTGGAAAACCATAATGTTTCACGGAAAGCTGGCCAGACACTGCTTTCCATAATCAGTCTCTATAGATTCACATTACCGAGAATTATTCAACATTTCATTCATAAGATTGAGAATCAACAACAAAAATAGTATAATAATTGTTCCGATCCTGGCGAACGAAGTATTATTCAGCCGATTTCGGATGTTTCACTGAAACGTGGCCAGATGCAGTTTTTGATTTTTGAAGTACAATAAACAATCATGTGAAGACGACGTCCCAATATTCCGATTTTGAGACTGTTTCACTTAAAGGTGGCCGGTAGTTTTCTGGATATCTGAACAGTAGACGATGTACATAAGATTTGATGAAGGTTTTACGAGGTGTTTCAGTAAAAGATGGCCGAAAACTGAATCATAGTCAACAATTCAATTTTTTCGAATATTCTCGCAAGATATCGTCGAGTGTTTCACAAAATTCTGGCCAACACCCCTCCCTCCTAGTTCACCATGTGACGATTACGGCATTCCGAGAAAGATATCATCGAGTTTTTCACTGAAAGGTGGCCAGTATTTCTTTCGAATCATATCCAGCAATTCAAGTTTGTCGATTTTTCTCGCAAGATATCGTAGAGTGTTTCAAGAGAAACTGGCCAACTAGCCCCCCTTCTAGTCCACCATGTGACGATTACGTCATTCCGTGAAAGATATCGTCGAGTTTTCACTGAAAGTTATGCAGTATTTCTTTCGAATCATCCAGCAATTCTAGTTTGTCGATTTTTCTCGCAAGATATCGTTGAGTTTTTCAAGAGAAACTGGCCAACTCCCCTCCCTCCTAGTTCACCATGTGACGATTACGTCATTCCGTGTCTCTCCAGCTGAGATGAGACTGTGTTGTGGACAGTTCTTGCCCCTCGTCTGCACCCTCCTTCCTTGTCGCGATCTCGGTTTTATCGGTCACGTTGCTGGTGTGTTCCCGGATAACTGAGAACACGTGATGGTCCGTTATGTGTCGACCACTCTCCGTCTCGCACTCCATAAGAGAAACACCATTCAATACGAACGCGCCAACCCCATCTGGCTTCACCCAATATGTACACCCTAACCAGCAGCCCAACGCCAAGCATGCAAGAGGAGTTCGATGATGACCGTGCGTTTGTTTTTGTTGGACGATTTTTTGTGGTCTAAAAATTTGAAATAAAAATCCTCATTCACGACATGGTGTCTCTTTAGAATGGGAATATCTATATTCAACAAGGATATGACTTATAGACTACGCGATTTTATTTTTCGGACGATTTTTTGGTGGATTCTCACCGCGGTGATTCAAAAATTTAATAATTTTATTAAAAGTTGACTCATTGAGTATTGAATTCAGCTCCACAAGATGGTATGACCTTCAGAATGCAAGAAGTGTCATCACCCGTGTTTTAATATTGTCCCTAAATAATCCTATTTGTAAGAATCATAAGGCTTCTAGATGAACTCTAATCTTTAGCCGTTGATCTTAAAAAAATAACAAGTTGGCTAGATACACGAAGTAGATTTTAATCATTTGATCTACCTCATTAACGAGGAAATGAGTTATTGAAAGGTCACAAAATTCAGTCATGCGGTAGTCTTACATCATTTTTTGACATTGTTTCTCAAGTTTGTCCAAGGTGTGTTCTAGCACTTTGGATTGAAGTTTGCTTAGAAGATGGAGTAAGTAGCCTCATTCATTTTGACATTATTAAGGTCATTTGAGTCTTGGAAAACCAAGAAATTGTCGAACCTCTATGATTTCACATCTTCACCCTCTGTCTTCTGGATCAAGAAAAATCAATAATGAATGTTTCAGAATTGGGTAGCGGCCAGTCGGCCAGCGGCACACTTATAATGGAAGATGGAGCAAAAAGCGTCAGACAACTCGAATTGTTGCTCGAACGCCAGAACAAGCCCTGCCTCCCATTAGTGAGTTTTTGATTTTGTCTCGAAATGTCGGATGTGCTTCAAATTTGACCCATCTACATGGGATTTGAGCCAAAAAAGCACTGCTAGTTCGATCCCTGCTCATGGTCTTTTTTTTTGCCTTTTCCATAAACTGATCCTAGAGAAGAAGATAGACCAGACAAGATTTATGTAGGGACGGGTGAAAAATCGGAATGCATGTGATTTATAGACCAATTTCCCTTTTCCCTCATATGGTTAAGAGCTTGCTAGATTGAATCGACAATCTCATTTTGTTTGAGAGAGAGAAGGAGAAAGAAAAATGAAAAAGTGAGAGAAAAAGAGAGAGAGAGAGAGAGAGTTAATAAAAATCTTACTCTTCAAAATCACTTCTTTTTTCAATTAACAAGATTGGATAGGTAAACTTAAACATGAAAAAGCGCTAATGAATAGACCACGAGCGGATTACGTGCCTGTATTGTATACACATGGAAAGTGGTGTTTTCAGGTGTACCCTGCTCGTCTGCCGCAAGGCGAAGGTCTGAGCGGATGGCGTGACCGGAACCGCCAGGTCGTCTGGTTGGTTCAGTCAAGTCGCCGTCTCGGCCAAGATCTAGCCACCTCTTCTCTTGCTGTCACCATCTTCGACACCGTCCTCATCTCCACGAGAGTTCCATCCAAGTGAGTTTTTGAATTTTGCATTAATTTTGCTAATTAAGTTGAATTTCATTGATTTAGCAAAAACGATTTTGGTATTACGAGATTTTCTATTGAAAAAAATGATTTTATAGAAATTTCACTATTTTTGCTGAAATTTATTGAAAACAGGCTAATTTTGTTATAAATTTATAAATATTCACTAATTTTGAGAAAAGTAGATTAAAATGTGGTTAGTTTCTTAATTTTACATAATATTCGGAAGATTGGAATTGTCACCAAGCTACATACAAAATCGAAATTCAGATACTCGCACTGTGTAGCTGCAGCAAGTCTGAGTCTCGCGCGGAAGTTGCTGGACGACTTTGACGAGGTAAGCACCTGCGCCTTCAACCCGGCTACAGTAACCCAATTCCGTTCAGGACCTTTCCATCCTCCTCGAACGACTCAAGTTGTCCTACAGCTCTGCCGAACTGACCAGAATGGAGTTGAGAATTTTGGGTACGCTGTTTTGGATTTGAAATTTATCGATTTTTTTCAATCTTGAATTTTTTATGATTTGATATTTGTGGTCTATGAAAACCTATTTTAAAAGTTTACGTGAAACGGTTTAAAGAGGGTTAGATGCACTTGAAAACTTTTAATAGAGAATATTAAAATTAGACCAAAGCAAGCTAAGGTTACGGCTTATTCTCAGATTAGGTATAAAAATTTGGTTGACAAAGGAAAGAAAAAACTTCTGGTTTAAAGAAATTTCAAAAAATTTAAATGTCCGGATATCCTCCACTTGGTGCGTTGACGATGATGATGTCATTGAAGGTTGTCCAATGTTGTAATTCCGATGAGAGAAAAAGAAAAACCTTTGAATATCACCATAACTAAAAACGAAAACCAAATTTCAGATGCGCTCAAGTGGGATGCCTACCTGCCAACTCTCTACAGATTCGTCGAGGTCCTGCTCAACCAGATTGGAGCCGGATTCTTGTTGAGCTTTATAAGGTTAGTATTTATCGATTTTACAAAGTTTGGTATACCTTATTTAACAATTATCAAGTTCTTCTGTGCAAAGTTTCTAGTTAAAAAAAATAGCCGATTTTTGAAAAATCGAGTAATTTTTGTAAGAGTTGTTTAGAAATCCTCTTTTTTTTTGCAAAACGGAAGAATGATCAGATCAAAAAAAAAGAAATGAAAGGGCAATTCATCATTTTTCAGACCACACATAGAGGAAATACTCCAGGACTCGAACTTGATCGGCCAATACAAACCATCGATCCTCGCTGTCTCGGTGGTTTCTCTGCTGGTCGAAGCAACCAACAAAAAGTGGCTCCATGTGGCGCAGACCCAAGCGAAGTTGTGCAAGACCGATCTGAACGTGGTTAACCGTGTTCGCAGCCGCATTGCAGTACTCTGGAACCGTCACCAGCTGCCGAAGCCGTCAGCCTACAATCTTCTCATGAACCAAGAAGGGTCGAATGACATGAAGACGAAGGTCGATATGTTTGCCACGTTATCCACTGACGTCATCATGTCGCCAGTTCTCCAGATGCAGCCGACCCCATGTTGATGTAAGCCATAACTGATGTTATAAACCAACCACCCGCGGCCGGTTCGCTACTTTCCCTCTAAACTGTCCTATCCGAACTGACCTATTCATTGTTCATTGTTCATAGGACTCGTTCATCGACCACTTTTCAACCATCGTATCCTGTCTGTCTAAATAAATCTTGTTGAATTGTTAGACATGTTATAGCACATAGCAGCAGCACACGTTATAGCAGACATGTTAGACATGTTATAACACACAAATCATCCGTTTTATTTGCAACAGACGTACTGACTGGCAGTTGAAGAATATACACAAGAAGAGCCACTCGGGCAACTGGTCGTAAGGCAATTGACATAGCCACCAGAAGATGAGTACTGTACGGATTGGCTGGTATTCGGGCAGACACTGGTGGACGAGCTCGCGGTACAGTATCCGTTACTGTAAGTGTAGCCTGAACTGCACTGACAGTACCCATTAGTGCACTGCGAGTTATTAGTACATTGAGCTGTGTAGGTGCACTGATATCCAACCGATACAGTACTATAGCATTGATTGTTGATGTAGACCTGCAGATCTAGGTTACTGTAGCCAATTATTACGGTACCTGGTTGGAGCTACAGTATCCATTAGAATTTGAGTTGGAGTTACAGTATCCGTTACTGTAGGTATAGCCCGAGGGACATTGGCAATACCCATTCGTACACTGCGAATTGTTGGTGCATTGAGCTGTGTAGGTGCACTGATACCCAACCGATACAGTACTATAGCATTGATTGTTGATGTAGACCTGCAGATCTAGGTTACTGTAGCCAATGATTACGGTACCTGGTTGTAGCTACAGTATCCATTGGAGTTAGAGTTGGAGTTACAGTATCCGTTACTGTAGGTATAGCCCGACGGACATTGGCAATACCCATTCGTACACTGCGAATTGTTGGTGCATTGAGCTGTGTAGGTGCACTGATACCCAACCGATACAGTACTATAGCATTGATTGTTGATGTAGACCTGCAGATCTAGGTTACTGTAGCCAATGATTACGGTACCTGGTTGTAGCTGCAGTATCCATTGGAGTTAGAGTTGGAGTTACAGTATCCGTTACTGTAGGTGTAGCCCGAGGGACATTGGCAGTATCCATTTGTGCACTGCGAGTTATTAGTACATTGAGCTGTGTAGGTGCACTGATATCCAACCGATACAGTACTATAGCATTGATTGTTGATGTAGACCTGCAGATCTAGGTTACTGTAGCCAATGATTACGGTACCTGGTTGTAGCTACAGTATCCATTGGAGTTTGAGTTGGAGTTACAGTATCCGTTACTGTAGGTATAGCCCGAGGGACATTGGCAGTATCCATTTGTGCACTGCGAGTTATTAGTACATTGAGCTGTGTAGGTGCACTGATATCCAACCGATACAGTACTATAGCATTGATTGTTGATGTAGACCTGCAGATCTAGGTTACTGTAGCCAATGATTACGGTACCTGGTTGGAGCTACAGTATCCGTTGGAGTTTGAGGTCGTGTTGGATATACAGTAGCCATACATTGCTGTGTAGCTGTAAACATTGGATATCAATCAATACCAATCGATACTCACCCTGAACTGCAAACACAGTATCCTGAGCTACAGTACGACCCTCCAACACATTGGCTGTTTGCCAGACAAGTTTGACCGACAATCGAGTAGGTATAACATTGGTTGTTGATGACCGTCTGCGAAGATGAACAATAGTTGGAGGAGTTTTGATAGATACAGTAATTGTTCACAAGGTTACTGTAATTACTGGATACTGTATCAGCCTGGGTACCGTACTCAACTAGTTAGATTCGCAGGTGCAGACAGAGTTGTAGCAGTATGAATTGTCAATACATTGAGATGTTGTTTGACAGGATTCTCCGGGAGACGCGAGGCTCACGCATTGATTCTGGTAGAGGGTCTGAAGAGGAGCTACAGTAATCCAAAGCCACGTTGGAGAGTTTTTGACCAACTTTCTTTTGATCTACTCTACTCACTGTTCCTAGACTGCAAGAACTGCTGGCAACGCACTGCCCGTTAGTATTACTGTATCCGTTAGCACATTGGCACGTGTACTGTGTACACGTGGAACCTCCCGTACACTGTGAAGAGGAGCTACAGTATCCGCCGATAGATACGCTGTTCTGGCATTGTCCATTGACCAAGACTTGGCCTGTTAGACATTCTGAGCTAGACGTGCTGCAGGTGCCTGATGGTGGGGATGATTAGAAGTGAGAGAGAAAGAGAGAGAGAGAGAGAGAGAGAGAGAGAGAGAGAGAGAGAGAGAGAGAGAGAGAGAGAGAGAGAGAGAAAGAAAGAGAAAACTTACTGTCAGGTGATGGACAGCATACCCCATTATTACAGATAAAGTTCGAATAACATTGTGATGAGCTGGAGCATGTGACGGTGGAGCCGTAAGTGCTCATCTGAGGTGTTCCCAGGGATCCACATTCTGGAATTTCTCATATCTCTCTCTCTCTCTCTCTCTCTCTCTCTCTCGCGCTCTCTCTCGCTCTCTCTCTCTCTCTCTCTCTCTCTCTCTCTCTCTCTCTCTCTCTCCCTCTCCCTCTTTCTCTCTCCCATCATCAACTCACGATTACTGTAAGCATAACAGCAGATAAACGAAGAATAGTAGCTAGAGTACTGACAAATGGATCCTTTCGAAACATTCTGACAAGCACATGATGCTTGAGGGCTGCAAACCTGAAAAATTCCGACTGCTGCGAGTTTTATCTTCTTCTTCTACCTGAGGATAAGAAGACCCTGTCTGCAAGAGAACTGAGTACCCTGTGGGGCACTGTGTCTGACCATGACCCACGACGATGTAGACGAACAAGACGATTGACAACTGGAGGTTCATGTTACTCTCACTGCCACAATCCAACTGCCAAACCAATTCTAAACTTCACTTCCGAAGATTGTTCAGCTGCACTCGTGCAAATAGTCACAAAGTGGGGCGATCAAACGACTACTTTGAACTTCGTTTATGTCTTCATTGGTAATGGATATTATATGGAATATCCACTTTTGAGACAAACTCTAGACGATCTCTTTTTGATTTTCCAATGTGGGTGAAACGGAAAATGCAAACATTTCTGGGTGGACCCGATATTCGTAGTCGAATGACAATTGTCATTATATGTATGTACGTGACAAAGTGATTTGGCCAAGTCTCGCGTTTTTATTATGAAGCTGGAAACGTATCTAACCGTAGTTCTGACTGTGGGTCAACTCTCTTCCACTAACCATCAGAAAAATTGAAGCACAGAACCTTTCTTCTGGTTCAACTGGGGCAATTAATTTCTGCATTTTCAAAAACGATAATATTTATTCTGAAAAATACAAAAATCAATAGTTACTCTCGATTTCGACTCGCCCAGACGCAGGCAGCGAGACATGCACATAAGCAGATGAAGAACCCGATGCCGAATAGAACCAGGAGAACACTGAAATGGGCTCTGATGAGAAGTGGAGTGTAGATTTACGGCGGCATGCTGCAGTGGAGCGCGATGGCGCTGGTAGAAGGGAACCATATCGTAGTAGTTCTAGCTGTCAAAATGTAAACAGCAGAGTGTCCGCAGAGCGCAGAGCTACAGAGTCAAATTTTTTCAGGCCTAGGAAAATTCCAAAGCACACGCACGGTTCCTTTTTTCAAAGCCTGATATGGGGAAGACTCTGTGGCTCTGGCTGCGGACACTCTGCGCTTTACATTTTGCCGTTTCAGCTTTGAGAAGAAAAAGAAAAAAGAAGAAAGCTGTTCGAAACTAGAGAAAGACAGTGTGAACAAAGTCAAGCAACAATTATGGTGCGCCGACCTGTCGCGGGTTTCGTCGAAAACTCACACAACCCAAGTCTCCAGCTGGAAGCAACACTCGTATGGAGAGTATGAGCAGCACGTCCATCGGTAGAAGATCGTATCCATTCCGCACCTATTGGCTCCATACCTGGAAATGAAAGATGGAAAAAGTTACTGTAGTACAGTACCCTCCATATCCACCGTAGCCAACGCCGCCAAGAAGCCCACCAAGGCCTCCACCACAACCGCCGTAGAATCCTGACATGACCTGAATGTTTCAGAGTGGCTTGGGAGAATTTCAGATAGATTAAAAATGTAGGATGACAAAGTTAGTACCGTTCTTTAAGATTTTTACTTCTTTCTCTTTCGTAACGTTTATAGTTATGCAACTTTTGGGAAAAAAAACAACACTGATTCTAATTTTTAGAAGAAAAATCTGGTTCATCGCTAAAGTCTGAGCAGCTACGCTACATAATAAATTTGTCGCCGGTACGTCGCCGATACGTCGCTTCCCTGATTCCATTCTATATAGCATGCGATAACGGCGACGTTCCGGTGACAATACGGTGACGTTCCAGTAACAACAATATGACGAAATCATACATTTGTTACCGGTACGTTGCTGTTTTGTCGCAGGTACGTCGCCATATTGTCGTCGTTTGGTAAGGCATACCGAATGGCGACAAAAATATTATGGAGACGTAGTGAACAGAAGTTGTGTCCAAAAATAACATGCACAAGTACAGTCTTTCTTATTCAGAAGCATCATGAATACTAAACAATGGAATTTCATCCAGTGTTTTTTGTTTAAACGTTACTGTATATGGATTGTTACCAACTCTGCGGCACGTTATCGCCACAAAAAAGACAACATAAATACAAAAGGTGTGGAAACCTGGTCCAAAATAGCGAACATGAGCACAAGAATACTACGCGACATCAAGGGTACTCGTACTGAATAGATGTCGATTGTACAGTCGGCTGCACGATGTGTCAACAGACGTCTTCAGGACAACGTTCTTGTTACACGCTTGACAGATTTTGGACGAGAAAAAGGCGGGAAAATGTTACTGGGCTACTTTGTATATGGTTTACACTGTGTTGTAGATGTTTATGACCATCCGTCTTTTCATGGCGAATATTTGCGAATGAATCATGTTGTCGTGTAAGTGTGTGAGTAGTCGTCAAATAGTCGCGGTGTCTTGAGAAAGAGAGATAGAACGATTACGTCTTCAATGAGCCGTCGTGACGTACTGTAGTTACAGTACTCCGAATCTGACGTCCACGCGATTTTGAGGGTTTGTTCAAAAGTTACAGTACTCTATAAACTAAATACCGTTGATATGAACTTCATAGGTCGTTGATATCTACAGCACATCAACGTCATAGGCCGTAGATATCAACGACCTATGAAGTTCACAAACGGCTATAAACGACCTATGAACTTCATATCAACGGTATTCAATTTATAGAGTACTCTGAAATTGACTTCGAAGTGGATTCGCCTCCAACAACTCGACTTTTTTTTTAAATTTCCAGAACCGAGACCAAGTTTAATGGACTCATAATGATCGATTCTATTAGTGTCATCGTTTTCAATAAATTCTGAGACGAGAATTTTTCGGCAGGAAATTCGAAAAATCCGTGGGCCCTTTTCAAACTTTGGACGTTCATGTCTTGCTTCAATCATTTTTTTCATCAAGTACCTTCATACAGAAAAGTAACTAAAGCTTTATTCGACTAGATTTCTGATCGATCATTCATCTTTTGATCTATTGTTCCTTCTTGATTTGCTTTCCATTCTCCCAGTTGGTAGTTTTAAGGGTAGCTGGGGCCTTCTTGGTTGGGACCTGAAAATAGTTATAGAACATTCTGAATACTGTACTGTTTCACGAAGCGAGACTGCGAGCAATGATTACTGAACTGCGAGACTACAGTAAACCCTTTTCATCTTCTACTCCAACCAAAACTGAACACCAAAACTACAGTAACCCTCATTCATCTTTTCCCATCCATAAGTGAACTGCAAGACTACAGTAACCCTCATTAACCTTCTCCCAGCCACAACTGAACTTCAAAACTACAGTAACTCTCTCATCTTTTACCCAACCAGAAATGAACTGCAAGATTACAGTAACCCTCACTTATCTTTCACCCTAACCACATCTGAACCGCGAGACTACAGTAACCCTCACTTATCTCTCACCCCAACCACTGCAGAACAGCAAAAGTAGCCCCGCTTCAGCTGAACTGCAACTCAAACTACCGTAACCGCCTACCTTGCTGCACTGTCTGGTGATAGCAGCGGCAATTTGGCTGAATCTGACGTAGTTGATTCCGGCGGCTCTCCAGGCGGTCATTTTTGAGTTGCGTAACCTGTTCGACGAAAACAATAAGCGAATTGATCATATGGAGATAATAACAAGGGAATTCAACCCGTGTAAAAGTAACATAAAGGAATCGCAAGTGAATACATCATTTATTTCGCATTTCGAATCGAAATTGTTAGCCTGTAGCCTGCTTACATTTGGGATTTATCACTCTTTTTCATTATCCTGACTGTTCAAAGTCTTATCTCCCGAATGAAAACACTTTGTTTTCCATCCAGAGTCAAATCAGTATAGACCGTATACGGTACATTTTTTCTGCCCAAAACTGCAAAAATAACCCTATGTGAACCGAACTCTGGTGGAAAAAACTGAAGTAGTTAGTCGCACACTTTGACAAGCCGTTTCATTCGTCAACCACGCCCCCGATGGGGAAACTTTTGGAATACTGCCAAATCGCATACAACTGTTAGTCGTTCATGCGGCAAATTGATGTTATTTTGATTCCACCCTGTATAAATATATGTACAAACCATGCGGGGGTTATATCATAAGAACTTTTATTTGAAAGGTATACATATTAGTAAAACACGTCAGAATTACAAGCGCGAAATGAATAAGTTAGCTCGATAAGGAAGGGGGCGGGACACAACCTGGACAATGCAAAAAACGAGAAGATGCCCTTGGATTATGCACATTTGATGGTGCATTCGCCACAATTTTGATGAGCAGCTTGGGTGCACCAAACACACCAAAATTATGGGGATGAGGCCACAAAATAAACAAGAAAAAACACCCAAAAATCACAGAAAGCGAAGACTTCTGGAAGAGGAGCCTTCTGGAATCATCCAGAATGTAGTCGTGATGTTGCGATCATCACTGTGGTGCGCCTGAAATATTAATCATTTGAAGTGTTAGAGACAGACTTTGGCTCAATCGATGCATTGTCTGATGCGTGTCCCGTTCGTGTCCATTTTGTGATGTGCGGCACAAATGGGACACAAGAAAGAAGAGATTCATGCCTTTCGATAGCAACCACAAACGGGACACGCATGAGAAACACCAAATTTTTGGTGATTTGCAACGATGTTAGATAGTAATGTTACAACACAGGGATTCAAAGTTTTCGTTATTTTTCCGAATTCACACTGGTTACAAAATTCAGAGAAGAAATCGATAAAATTGAGAATAACTTCAAATCTCGGCGATAAGTTGTGATATCGACATTGGGTCGGGTGAAACTTGCGTACCTGTTAACGGTGATGCTCCAACCGCAGGCGAGTAGACCTGGAAAAAAGTTTGTTAGGAAAGGAACTCATTTACCTACGGTGACTGCTACAGTAACCCAAGTTTCTTACTCAATTTCAAGTTCGAACTACAGGTTTGATACCGTATACAACACTACATATAAGCTACTGAACTACACGAGCATAGTAAAGACAGTCATGTTAACTGCAAAGTCGAAGAAAAAGAAGAATCTCATCTTCCGAACCGAGCTAGTGACATCATCTATCAAATGACAATTTCCTACTGAACTACAAATCCAAAGTTCCGTAATCCTCAAAAACCATTAATTTTTTTTTCAAAATTCACCTGTCCAGGACGGATGGGCTTCAAAATTTGGGGCGAGTTGTACTTCTTAAGGTTCCTCTGACGAACGGCTTCCTTGATCCTTTCCACTTCTTGCATGTACTTCTTTCGGTCAGCCACCAGTTTGGTCTTCGAGTCGCGCAGCGCAGTTTCCAGAGCCTTGATGCGATCTTCACGTCCGCGTAGGCGAGCCTCCATCTTCGGCAGTTCTACTCGGAGGTCAGCGTTGTCCCGAACAAGCTGAAACCAATAATTGGTGAAAAACTTCTCGTTTTTACTGTAAAATTCATCAATTTTTCCTAATCTAGACGAAAATTCCGATTGAAATTCAAAGCATATCTTTCTTTTTCTGTTAATTCAAGAAAAATACAAACCTGCTTGTGAACCTTGGTCAGCTTCTCTAGGTTATTCTCCAGGAACACAATTCTTTGCTTCTGTGCTGGGCCGCTCAGGTTGTCGCCTTCTTCTTCTGGGTTTCCTTGAGCGCGGACAGAAATCACTCGGAGGAACTCCTTCTTCATGTTCTTTAGAGTCGTCAACTCCTGAATTTCAAAAGTTATGACAGTTTAGATGAGAGAGAGAAAACGAGAGAGAGAGAGAGAGAGAGAGAGAGAGAGAGAGGGGGGGGGAAGAGAGAGAGAGAGAGAGAGAGAGAGAGAGAGAGAGGGGGGAAGAGAGAGAGAGAGAGAGAGAGAGAGAGAGAGAGAGAGAGAGAGAGAGAGAGAGAGAAAGAGAGGGAGAGAGAAAGAGAGAGAGAGAGAGAGAAAGAGAGAGAGAGCATTTAAAAAATCTCCAAGTCCTTCAAAAGAAAAAACTGAAATCTCACCATATTGATTCTCTCATTCAGCGGCTTGAGCTCCTTTCCGGCTTGGTCTTTGATGAGCAGGGTCTTGACCTTTGCACCATCCTGTCCTTCAATCTTGGTTACGTCGGCTCCGATTAGGTTCTTCTCTGCGACAATGTCGGCCGCGTTGCTCGTCTGCAACTCATTATGGTTAAAAATCAATGTTATACTGAAAAATCACCTCTTTGGCAGCCGAGTACTCGGTGTACATCTTTGACACTCCTATTCTGATTTGGTTGAGGAGGTCCAAGTCTGGGAGCTGATCGTTCTGCGATGTCAGCTCAGCTACGTTGAATTCTCTGATGATGTTGTAGATGCCCTCCTTGAAGTGTCTGATCTTCGGGCCACACTCGTCGATATGAGAGTTCAGAAGAGACGTCGCTTGGTTCATGCGGTCTTCCAGAGATTGATTCTCTTCCTTAAATTTTGTCTTTAGTGTTATAGTGGCGATAAGAATCTTGGTATGGTGTGTGGTACTGCTAACGAATCAACATCTCAGTTAAAAAAATGATCTTCAAAAGCATCAATTTTCGAAACGCAGAATCTTTCCGATCTAATGTTGATTTTTATCACTTTAGAGAACACTTTCCAATTCTGACACCATGGTGCATGTTTTGCCATCAATCAATATCTTTTTTTTCTATTTAAAATTCAGCAGATAACGTTCTAACTGTCTAATTAAGTATACACTATGTGTCTGAAAACGTCTACATACATATTTTCCGAAAAGTCTCAGCTCTTGTTCCGGCTAGCTTACCTGAATGATCTCGACCTCCTTTTTCAACTTCTCACATTCGCCTTGACGAACGTCGAGATTGACTGCGAGTTCCTCGAGTGCTGACATCATCTCCTTGCCCTCGTGCTGCTTGTCATCCGATTCCTTTTGCATCCGCGAGTTTTCTTCTTTGATGTATTCGTAGTCTTCTCGCATGGTTTGGATGCTTTCTTCGAGTAGGATCACCTGGAAATTGGCGTATAATATCCGCACCACGAAATACCTGGTTGAGTTACCCAAGTTTGGGGTAGAAACATACTAAAAACATACCTGCTGTCTCAGCTTCTCCAGCTCCTGTGACAACTTCTGGATGTCGTCGTCCTTCTCATCAAGCTGCTGGTACAGCTTGACCCGCTCCTCCTCGTACGTCTTCTTTTCGGCATCTGTGATCGGGCCTGTGGCGGAGGTGAGAAGTGGTGGCGCTGGTGCAATCGATCTCTCCATGATTGGTGTGGATCCACCAGCGACTGGAGCGTCATTCAACGCCAACTGCTGGGCTTCAACGTTTACGTTGACCCATTCGTTCTCCGGCACCGATTCTCCACTTCGCCATCTTGTCTGTTCCAGAGTGAGAGAGTTGAGTAGGGCGGTCAATCGAGTCGCCTGAAATCAGTTTTCATACACCAAGCACCAAAGGATTAAACGGCGATTCACCATTTTTTGAAGAAATTTTGAAATTAAACTTGGTTTCATCTGTAAATATAGAAACGTCCATTTCCATTGAACTCTCACAATAAAAGATTCAATTAAAATCAAGCTTTTCGTATGCAAAATCTACGGGCGAATAATTTTCCACAATTTAATCATACCTTTCGACTTTATGAAACGTACATCGAACAGGTTTCCAATCGAGATATTTTTCATGTAAAATGGGAGGAAAACACTGTTTCTCTCGCATTCAGGCTTAGGAATGGCCAAAATGGCTTGACTTGGGGGTCGACCTGATATACTACGTTGCAGCTATGCTTAAACCCCGGAAAACTCAAGCTATCTTTTTAAGTTGAGGCAGTATAATATTCCCCAATAACATTGAAACCCATAGAAAAGTACCCACCTTGTCCTTTTCCTTCTCGTACCGCCGCTTCCACTCTTCGGCCGTCAGCTCTTCGTTGACCTGGACAACGTTCTTGATCGTCTTCGCTCTGGAATGGCCATAGTTACACAAAGAACGTCTACACAGCAACTAACCTCTGACCGAACAACAATGTCGACTTGGTTTCCGCCTCGTTGTAGTGTGATGGGGACGCGCAGATGATGACTGTTGTTCGGGAGTTTCCTCCGAGGGATTCTTGAAGAATTCTAGTGAGCTTGGAGTCACGGTAAGGGACGTGGGATTTCTGAAATTTTTGGTTTCAGTAGTCTTAAAGGCGAAATCTGTACGCATTCGTGAAAAGTAGTGAAAAGCCCTTGCGAGAAAGTTATCACTTCAAAAAAACTTACAGTTCCTTCTGCCAACGCCGAAATAACAATTCCGAGGGCTGTGAGCGACTTGTTGATGTTCTTTGCCTCTTCCAGCACAGCGCCCTGGGCTCCAGTCTTGGAGACCTTCTCGGAACCGGCCAAATCGACGAGGTACAACTTTCCCGTCAACTGCTTTTTCGTCGTTTGGTGTTCTTGCTTCACGGTGATCAAGAACACTGAGTGAGATCGGGACGAGTGCTCGTTCATATCTGCAAATGGTTACAGTTCACGACCGCTCAGGAAGCTTTGCGTCTATCTAGGAACTATGAAATTCTTGATATTTCGTCTGCACATAACGAAGCTCAGTCAGATTTTTCTTCGGCGTAAATACAAATTTCGACAGGAACCGGTAAATTTTACAGTTTTTGAGAGCTCGTTCATGAAATAAAGAAACAATTACATCAATTTTTTATGGAATTTAAAAAATATGAAACTCACTTGTCACGGCGACCATTCTGTTGGCCTTTCCGTCCTCGATAGCCTGCAAGACTTCTTCGGGGCTGCCCACGAACCGTTCTGTCGCTCCTTTCACATAAGGCACTCTGTTCTTGTCTTCGTGGATCGACAAGTTCACCTTTTCAGCTTAAATTCAATGGACTAGAGTCATTCATGACAAAATTTCCCAGAGCAGTGGGGATTACTTACGACTGCCGCTCTTGATATCACTGGATCAAATCCAACCCGCATTTTTGCAAATCACGAGTATTTCTAACCACAAATCTTTTTTTATTGTAAACTGTTTCACCATTTTTGACTTAAAATAGCATAGTGCATTGGATATCACTACGCGCTTTGCTCTAGATAACGCTGAATCGGATCCAGTTCTCACGTTTTGCAAAATCCAGTCATTCTCAGCTCAAATGTTATAATTTACTCACGGTCTAACAAGTCCCGGATCTTTTCGTTGTAAATTTCAAAGTACGAGACTTTGATGTGGAACTGAAGTTCGGTGTCCATGTTGAAAATATGATTGAAGATGTCGGATACGATTCTGGGGATGATACCCTGCAGCTGAGTGTCGCCGATCACTCCCTAAAAATTTATTTTTTTCTATCAATATTCGAAAAGTCTAACGTATCTCACAAGCAAATTTTAATTTCATCTTAAAAATTATTTTTCAAAATAGACTTCTTTATAACGTCAAAATTTTGAATTCGAACAAATTAAGTATTTTTGAACTTTTTCAAATATGAAATTAATGTTTTTAAGACATTGTACATACTGATTTCTTTTTTTCTAAAAAAACATTTAAATTACCTCCATGGTGTGGGTCTTTCCAGACGATGTTTGACCATAGGCGAACACAGTTCCGTTATAACCTGAGAGAACATCTTGCACGATGTGGTAGGCACCGCCTTTGTAGACTTGCTCTTGCGTTGTGTTGGGTTTGAAGACCCTGTCGAAGACGTATACTTTACCCTAAAATTGGAAGAATTAGTCTTATTTTTGCTGAAAATTCGAGATATTAGCCTTTTTTGAGCGTGGATAGATCTTTGGAAAAGAAATTATCAAACATGTCCTTCTTCGCTGTTTTGACAGAACTCAGAAAATCCGTACCAAAAATAATGAAAAACTGCAGATATGGCTGCTGGTTTAATAAATATTTGATTTTTATGGTATTCAATACAACGCAATTCACATATCTAGCAAAAAGTCTGACCGATTTCAAACTCGCGGCAGTCGCATTTTTGTAAAATGAGTACGGTAGGGTCGGGACTCTCACAACGAACAGTTAGATCTTTGTGGATTTAAGATCTTATTCTTACTTTCAGTCCATTGAAATTGAAGGCGCATTACTTAATCGTTCATGCATTTCAAAGCGAAACTGCTACGGTAACTAAGTAACGAATTTACGGAGGTCAGACTTTTTTACAGGTAGAGGAAGAAATGTGCGCAATTCATCGCATCCCGTTTTTTTTACAAACTCTTTTTTAAGCTCCGGTTAGATTTGAGTCAGCTTTGGGTTTAACCCAAGCTCGAAAAAGAGGTAATTCGAATGTTCCGGACAGACTTAGGACGTTTGAAAAAAAAAACGGGATGTTTTACTAAATGTCGATTGAAAAAAATCACTCACGCCAAGGGTTATACTGTCTTCGGAAGGGAACTTCGGGAGGAATCTATCAGAATTCTTCTCCTCGGTCTTGTTCAGAGGACGAATTCTACAAAAGACTTGAACGCCGCACTCGGCGCCGTCCTGTCTTTCCATGGTTTATCTGAAACTTGAACAATGAGATTTTAAGTAGGAATCGAAGAAGAGGAGAAATACATAGCTATGATTCATCAACCACTGATCGGAATGAAAACAATGTTATCTTTTAAAGTACACAGGAGAGAGAAAAATGTTGCTTACAGCTACAACTCCCAAGAGACAAATTTTCACACAAATCAATGCGAAGAGACACACGTCTGTCTTCAAATGTTCCATTTCGCAATACATCAAAGCGATCGTCATTTGAAGATTGACATAGTAACAGTGAAAGAGATATTCTCAACAACAAAATCGATTCCATCAGGTATTCTCGAGAATCCGCTCCACAATGAGTCAAGAATCCGTGAAGTGCCAGACTCTGCCAGGAAGATTAAACTAGTTGGTTAGTGTACCTACATGGGGTAATTACAATAGGTTAGAACTAGGTTATATACCAGATCGAGTGTTCGAGTATACAATGGCCAAAATCGAAAGGATGGATGTGGTAAGCAAAAAGGCAGACACGCAGACACTACCAGAACCCTGTCCGCCTGCCACACACACATGCTGCACCGCCCGTTCACTGGACTTGGACTGGAAGGATGTCAATGTCTGGGTGCTCTCGCAAACACGAGCAGGAGCATTAAAACGAGAGCCGCGACACCAACACTCGGTCGGTCTGCATGCGAACGGAAAACGAGTTCCACTCAAATTAAGGCTGACAGCCCTAAATATTTCGCAATTCGCGGAAAGAGAAGGCTAATTTAGAATGGACAAAAAAGAGGGTTGAAAGCAAGATGATCACCAGTCGGAAATGTATTACGTGTTGTTTCTGGTTAGCATGAGGAACAAGAAATTAAAATGCAGTGATTGGAATGTTCCGATCCACGTTCGAAGATCATGATGTGGGAACCGCGGTTAACCGCCTAACATTTGCCGCTGGAAAAAAAAAAGAAAAATAGTAGATCAAAATTACTGTAACAAACTTTAACATTTAATTTTTGTTTTTACTTTGCGATTTCAATTCTTATCTTTCAATTTATTGAAAAGTCTTGACAGTTACAACGTGTTCAATTTAAAATTGTTTTATTACTACTGAAAAAATGTAACAAAAACAGAAACAAAAGGAAAAGTGGTGAAAAATGAGTGAAATGCGATCGTATTGTACACATTGAGCGGGGGCAGATGTACATACAGGGGTGATTTCTCTTCCAGCTGGTTCACTTTTCTTCGTGAAAGAACCTACAATAGGTGGCACCAACCGGACACCCATCTGGATGGTTTTGATTCATGAAGCAGGCAGCTCTCGACCCTTCCTTCTTTTTCTGCGACGGTTTTGACTTTCTGGGTTGGAGTGCCTTGCGCATATCTCGCAGATGACATTCACCTCCATATACCTGGAAACAATACTTGAAGGGATGAAGGGGAGTAATTTACTCACATGAAACACTTGATGTTGATTTCGCAGAAATGTCTGGAGTCCACCATCCTGGGCTTTCATCAGATTTTTGTCGTCTTGCGAGAGCATGGAAACCAAATTCGACAGTTTTTCTGTACCTCCACAGTGCCATCCGCTGAAAAGATTTTTGTAAGTTGTCATTGGAACAAAATCTCACTCGGTAACATCGTCAGACAAATTCAGAAGATGATTGAAAAAGAACTTGGTTAACTTCTGTCTGTTCTCCAGTGAAACGTTCATGCAGTTACGCATCTGAAAGTTTTATTCTTTCTCTCTTCTTATTCAAAAGCCTACCTCTATCTTGTGCGGTCTGGCTACAAACGTCCCAACTTTCGTCAAATCTTCAATAATCTCATTGAGATTTTCCGGTAGACCTCCATCCGGTACTGTACACACAAGACATAGCTGAACACTCAACTCAAATTGTTTCAGCTGAAACTCACTCTTTTCGTACTGGGAATCGCCAAACGATCCGTCTTCACATCGAATCCCAACTTCTGACAAATACCGACGACGAACTCGAAGAAACACTCATACTGCGATTTCGTCTCGGTGCCCTTTTTCCGACCAGAGCGATGATCAAACTTTCCGAAGAAATTGAACGGACAACACGGGAGCAAGAAAAAGTTTGCCTTCATCCTAAAAATTTTATTTTTCGAACCTGCAAGTAAAAATCACTCACCTGGCGGCCATAACAGGAATCCATGGTGTCAGTTCGTCTGAATGATTTCCAATCAAGAAGTCTGTATCATCGTCGAAGGTTTTTCCTATCTGGAAGAATAAATAATTGAAAAAAGTGAAACTCCGCCCACTCCTCGTAAATATTTTCAGTGTGAAATTCTGCGCACGAATTTTGCAATAAGGACACAAAATTTTTAAAATTAAATTTTTGTTCTAAATTTTAATTTTAGGAATGGTAAAGTGTTGTTACCATACAATAAACTACAACTCGAATATAAAACTTTTTAAAAGTTAGTGTCTTATCTTCCCTATCATTGATTCGTCTCTACTGCACTATCATGCAACATTCCGACTCGTCACAAAATTTGTTCATTTTCAGAATTTCAAATGGTATTGGTATCTAGCTTAACGGGTCGAATAAACAAGAAACTTTGTCATTTGCGTAAGTTTCGGAATTTTTTAAAATGAAAATCATAGTGTTTTAGATGTAATTCGCCGAGACTCATCCGATTTCGTGAAACTCGGGTCTGTACGAGTTCAACGGAAATCTCCGAAGAATGGGTATTTGGTGCCGGTTTATTATGGTACTCAAAAACATAGTTTCTCATGAGCGGTGTATTCAGGGATCGAAAAAACCCCCAGCTCTCTCTTGCCTGATTTAAAATGGCTTCTACAGAAAGATGTGTTGAAGCAGGACGTGTTTTTACTAGGCACACCTGGGAAACTACGATTGGAGATTGTATCGAGATACCTGGTATGCTCATTGATTCTAGGAAACTTACAGAAGGCGTGAGAGCTGATTTAAACTTTTCTAGAGTGCTGACAATATTGTGTATAGAAGTATCGAATTTAAGGAACTTCTGAATCGAGAAAGCGAGTATATTGCCATAACCAGAGACACCACTGAAGCAGACATCAAGCAAAGACGTGAAATCCGCGGTGGTACTTCTTACTACACTGATTTGGTGAGAAGCAGAAATTCGCATAGAATCGACATTTTAGTGCGCCGTGCGAGCTGCGCTAAACGGCAGGGTTCTCGTCATCGACGGTGTCGAGAAAGCAGAACGGAATGTGCTGCCGATCTTGAACAATTTGTTGGAGAATAGGTAACTCTATGGATAAAAAGAATAAAAATCATTATCCCGCATTTTTTTAAACTTGAATTATTTTGAATTTCGAACTAAAGCTGAACAAATTCATTTTTTACGAAAAGTATGAGGTGCAAACATTTTTAGTCGCAATACCCTCAATTTTTGATCTACCAAATTCCAACCCATTTTCATACAGGGAGATGCAGCTAGACGACGGGCGGTTCCTAATGAAATATGACAAATTCGACCTTCTTCAGAACGTAAACAACTTCTTCTTTTCAAACTTATCGTATTGCCTTCAGAAGTACGACCTTCAAACGCTCAAGTCAATGGGTATGGAGCGAGTGTCGGAGAACTTCCAGATTCTCGCATTGGGGCTTCCTGTTCCAACCTACCCCGGGCATACGTTGGACCCACCATTCAGAAGTAGGTTTCAGGGTCGCAACGTGGAAGATGAGAGTTTTCATGTGGGTTTCCAATGTTATTCATAGAAGTGACGTCAAGATTCAGTCTTTCATCGAGTCTGCGACACGAGAGATGCCGAAAGTGAAGCAATCGGATGTTATGAATCTGGCCTCTATGATTTACGCGTATAACTCGGCAAAATCTACAAGTATCCCGAGAATATCCGTCAGTGGATTGAAAGGATTGTTCAGTCTATGGGTATGTTTTATCATCGCTACGTTCAGGTTGTATGTTAAGATCTAAAATAATATCACTTCAATGCGCATAAAATTGCGATTTGTTACTCATTAAAGGGGTAAGTTATGATTTTTATAGAAAATGAAACTATTCCAAAATTGACTGAAAAAAAGATTTTGCGAGAATGAAAATTGTGATTTTGAGAGTTAATTCAGAAGTGATGCACCTTGCCAAAGCACTTTTAACTAAAAATGGACTGGATAGATCCGAGACCACCCAAGAGAAAAATGACATTTAAACCGGTCAGAACGAATTCAGAACTCGAATCCGTCCATCCCCAGTGACGTCATCCTAGACCTCGTCTACCCAGCCAAGTTATTCTTATCCGACAGCGATGTCAAGTTGTTTGACCAATTCCGTACGAAATTCGAGGTCGGCAGTATAAGTCAGAAGGTTGTAAGCACCTATCAGGTTCTAATACGCCCTTGAAGAAAGTCATGTAAACATTAAGAAGTCGAAAGATACCACCTCTTGGGTTCATACCGCCGGACAAGAAGACTTGATATCGAAAATGAACATCGCCTTCGCGAAGGGAGACTTTTTCCTCGCTGGTAAGAGTTTAAAATTACAATTTAAAACGGTTAAAGCAACAAAAATCGTGAATTTAACAAATTTCAATCGTGAGTTCAAGTTTCAAAGAATTCCATTAAAACGATATTCGAACTTGTTGAAGAGCAGGCATCGTATATTTTATGAGAATTAATTCATAAACATGCTGTTTCGCAATCACCACCGATTTTGACCTCGAGTTCATGATCGAATTCAGGCTCCAAAGGATGTGGAAAATCATCGTTGATCAACGAATTCTCCAGGAGAAGTGGATTGGATTTCACACTGATTCGGTTACATCAAGTGAGTTTTTGTCTTCTTAAAAAATACTTTTTAAATTTTACCCCGTTTGAATTTTCAAAAATGATTTCTTATGAGAACTGGCAACTTTGATGTAGGACCTGTTCTCAGAATTGAAAATCGACAAAGTCCAAGTGGACATGGAAAAACTAGAGATTTCCCGATTTTACATAGATCGCCAAATCTGGCATGTATTTACCTGGACTTTGTCGATTTTCAATTCCCAGAGTGGTAAGTTAAGTATAACACCTGGCAACCTTCATACATCTGAAACATAGTATCGTCAGCCTGTGGATTAATCTCAAACTTGTAACTTTTGCATTATCAAGGTGTTTCACAATACCTGAATATCTTTGAATCAAGTCATGCCATAGCTTTGATCACGTTTAGCAAGTCTACTCAGATTTTTCCCGAATTGCAGGACATGAGCAGTAGAGATCTGCTCCAACGACGTCATATCAAACCCGACGGAGACACTTGCTGGGTCGACAGTGAACTTGTGAAGGCAGCCAAGAAAGGAGCTTTATGCGTTCTGGATGGTGTAGATACGGTATGTTTTGATTCGGAAAGTCTTATGTTCAAATTAAAAACTTCTTTGTGGATATGAAACTTGTGCAAGTTTTTTTTTTCATTTGAATCATGGAAATAAGAGGCTTACATCTTCTGACAGTCATAATGCATGATAATACGGGAGTTCATGAAGTTCAACAAGAAGGATGGCAATTGGCAAATATTTCTAATTCTTAAAATGGATATTCAATGAAAGTTACCGGTAGTCTAATTTCGATTGGTGAAAAAATTTATAAATTTTTTTGATGGAATATTTTACAAAAATATTCAATAGGCTCTGCTGCCAATAAATATCGCTAAGGAGAAAAAACAGATGTGAAAATAAATATTCCATACCCCTCATGATGTCAATTTTCAAAAGAAAATTTGCGGTCACTGAGCGAAAAATTTTCGCCACGCTCAAAAGTGATGTCCACAAAGTCATATTTTGGGTTCTAATATTATTCTTTCAGGTAGATCAAGGTATGATCTCCAGCATCTCCCAACTCGTGTACCATCGTACTCTGGACATGCCAGACGGTACAAGACTCATTTCCAGTGAGCAGTTCGAAAAAATAAAGCAAAAGGAGAATCTAACATCGGAGCAGTTGAATGAGAAGTTTTCAAAGGTTTCTGTGAAGATGATTATTTGACTGATTAAGGAACATTTACGAGATTCCAAGCACGTTCAGAATCATATTTGTTGGGGAGAGCACTCGTAACAACTCTAAATGGATCAACGAACCTCTCATGTCGTTGGCTCCATTTTTGTCCATGTCGGAGTTGAGTAATCAAGAACTGCTGCATATTATCGGCATGTGAGTGATTGAGAAGTTCAAGTGATCTTGAAAACAGTGTGGTACTCCGGCTAATATAATGGCTCATCGGTAATGTATCACAGAAAACAAAAATCGTGAGCGTAAAATAAGTAATAATAGTGAATCGAAAGTTGAAGAAGCGAGTTATTGTAGTTCACTCGCGATAGGTATGAAGAGAACTAGCCCATCCTAACGTTTGCGGTATTTTTCGGGGGTAAAACAAAAGGAAAACCACCGAAAAATATCCTTTCCTATCGCCTGAGCATTTCTGTAACTTAAATTCAATTTTCTGATGGATCTTCTCAAATGAGTTCTCCAGTACTAAAATCATCACTCAGTTAGAGTATCAACTTTAATTCTGAGAGAAAGAGAGAAAGATATACATAAATCAGGAAGAAGTAGAAAAATCCTACATTACCAATTCAGAGTCTCGGGAAACAAAAATGTCGATTCTTTGAATCGTCTACTTGACTTTGTCGCGTTTCTCAAGAAATCACAAGAGACGGGGGTAAGTTTTGATTCTTTCTTAAGTTGGACGGCTCTAAGAACTGAGTTGATGAGTTATTCAGCTAAAAAGCGTCGGTGAGTGCTTCTCGCTACGCCGTCTCATTCACATCGCGAAAAGGGATACCCTGGATCCGGGTCAGATGAGAACACTGGTCGAGAAGGCAGCATTGTCGAGGTTCTTGGGGGCTACGACAAAGACAGCGTTCGAAGATGCACTTGAGAAGTTTGGTATTGTCAATAACTTGGGTGGACATGGTGTCCAGAAATCACACCTAGCTTCTATTCAACGGAACGAAATCAAGACCGGTGACGAGGTCCTGATACCGGACAACTTGTTCCATGACAACAAAGAGGTAGTTTCTCTATTCAATCGATATCGGGGTGGAAACGATGACTTTCTCGAGCAATCCGTAGAGAGAGGTGGTCCTTGCGGTTTTTCACTGTTCTGATTGTGAAAAATCTGAACATGGCGTGTGAAAGTATCTCTTACATCCAGGACTTTGATTATACCGAAAAAGTACCTCGTCAATCCGATTGAGAATTTGTTTTAAATGGAGTTCTGTCCATGATTATAAGAGTTATCATGAAATATGTGAAGTCAGAGTTGGTTTTATGCTGAAAAATCATAGAACTGGTTTCGAAAAAGTTGAGACAATGATTTTCAGACTATAGTCGAAAACCCTAGAACCCAGTCACGGTTCCTCAAATAAGAGTTATAGGCTGTGAAACAGTCATGAATCAGAATTTCAGCAAGAAGAAATTCTCGAAGATATGGCTAAAGACTTTTATCTCAACAGTCATCTTCTACTCATTGGAAACCAAGGAGTTGGAAAGAACAAACTTGCGGATCGATTTTTGAAGCTTATCAACTATCCGAGGCAGTATATGCAGTTGCATAGGTAATTTTGGCTTGTTTCAAACACTTCAATTTCGAATTTGATATATTTCTGTGTTAAAAAATCCCACATCACGTTTCCACAAACTTTTATAACAAAAATCGGATTGAATCACTGAATGAGTGTTTTCGTCTATTGCTTAGGTAAAGTACTAGTTATGTATAAACTTAAAGCATTAGTTAGGTTAAAGATAACATTCGATCAAAGTTTGATCCATATTATCACGAAATATTAGGACCAGCGCGCCGCAGGCGAAAAAAAAACAAATCGGAAATCTCCGGCCGCCCAGGCTATACTAAATAAAATCGTTCTGCGCCTTCGGTGCGAGAGTGGCTCCTAACGGCTCAACTAAATGCGTGTTATTTTTATTTATACCAAGAAACGAATTAAAATTCTCTCACCGTACAGGCTAAACGAAATGATTGAATCAAACCCAACCCGTCCCGCGCCTTCGGCGCAACTGAATGTGTGTAATTCTGTTTGATATCAAAATCGAAAAACTTTGGTGAATGAGTAAGCTTCTCTGCTACGAAGAACCTAAATCGCGAATTTTCCTTCACCACTTGTTTAGCTTTGTATTCAAAGTTGCACCTTGTAAGCGTACATGAAATGTGATTCATGAATACAGTCAACCTTTTTGTTGTAAGTTCGCAAGATCTCCCACGACGAAAATGAGAAGATCTCAGAGACACAACAGTCCAAACACTGACTATGCAAACGATCGTGGAGGATGGGAAAGTGAAAAACGAGGATAGTGCGTTGGTGAAAGCAGCTCGAAACGGCCAAGTGCTGATGATCGACGAAGCTGACAAGGCACCACTACACGTCATTTCAGTCTTGAAGACGCTTTTGGATTCTGGTAAAAATTGCAAAATCTAATATTTTCAGTAATTTTCAAAATGATTTTCAAGAAAGAAAACCTAAAAGCTAGTTGAGCGCATGAAAATTCGAATCTCGTCTAACTGATGTATAAGTTTTCTTTTTTTACGTCCTACTTTTCAAGAAAATGATTCTGAATCATGGGAATTGTGAATTACGTTAGATCTAATTGAAGAATAAACAAATTATGATTCAATATGATGAATACAGTGCGGTGCATAAAGATACGAACCTAAGCCAAAAAGTTTTTAGGTTCGTATCTTTATGCCCGGCACTGTATATGGAAAACTGCAATCGAAACCCTGAATCACTATCCAACGAACTAAAATTTCAATTTTAAACTCCAAATTCATCTCAATTTTCTATGAATTAAAGTGATTTTGCGATAACTATCATGTACGAACTGTAACAATATAAAAAACTAAATTTCTTCAACAGGACGACTCGACCTCGGAGACGGAAGATCATTACGGCCTCGAGGACAGCACAGCAAAGATGATAACGTGGTTGAAATTCATCCAGATTTTCGTATCATCATGTTGGCCAACAGACCTGGGTTCCCGTTCCTCGGTGAGTATACGCAAATTGAATGAAAATTGACTGTAGGTTTGAAAAATTTCATATTTTTGTTTGATTCGTAACGTCTTCAGTAAAAATTGAACCATTTCTCTTTATGCGTTCTGGATGGTGTAGTAGACCACTTTTTTTCGTAGTTCTATAAAAAGTTAAGACGTCAAGTTTGGACGTAATTCAAGCCTACAAAATGCCGAATAAGATCCACAGAAAAATCTGGGTCTCCGAACATTCGTTCTAGTGAAATTTTATTCCCAACCAAATTCGGTTAGATTACCCAAGTTTGAGGTAAATTTTCAGGAAACAACCTCTTCTCTGTCCTCGGTGACCTATTCGCCGTCCATATGGTCAACAGCCCTAGTCGTGAAAGTGAAATGGAGATGTTGAAGAAGTACGCGCCAAGTGAGTGTTAAGGTTGTGAATTATTGCAAGATTTTCTCAATGTCCACGTGATTTGGTGTTAAATTGAATCGAAAGCGATGTGGTCAGACGTAACGGTCAATTCAGGAATGGATGATAAGACCCTAAACACACTGGTCAATGCGTTTGGAGAACTTCGGGAAAAATCGGACCAAGGACTTATACATTACCCATACTCGACCAGAGAAGTTGTCAACGTCGCGAGACATTGCGATGTAAGTTTGAAAGATGTTCTCGCTCATGAAGAGATTAGGCAAGTAACATAAGTACTCCGGAAAAAATAAATGTGATTTGAAGGTGCCATAAGAATCTTTGAAGACCATTTAAATTTCTTTATGGCACCTTTAAATGCCATTATTGTTTCCAAATGTTAATTAAAGACATCTGAGTTATCTTTATGGCACCTTTAAATTCCATTTATGGCGTTTCTGATATGACTTCAAAGAGTATTTAAATGTACACCGGATGCCATTTAAAGATTAGACATTTCAAAAGTGAGGAATAGTAATCAATCACATTTAAATCTGCTATAAAGAACATGAATGAACTTCAATTCAGAAATAATCTTTAAATCACATGCATTATTTTCCGAAGTACACATGTACCGAAAATCTTACTAAAATGTTCAGTTAGAGACGATTTTTACGCAAATTAAATGATATTATACCCTCATTTGAGAGGTCTTAACTGAACCCGTGGTTCTCATCTAGATGCAGATCCGAACGTTAGCTTCTGAGGTAAAAGGCAGATCACCCACCAACTAAACCATAGACGCATGTTCATGTGTACATTTCAGCAATTCCCAGAAGACTCTTTGACTGAAGTCGTGCGGAACGTCTTCGACTTTGATTCGTACAGCAAAGAAACGAGAGAATTGATCGAAGGAGTTTTTCGGAACCACGGGATACCGCTTGGCTAGTTTTTGTATATAAAATTGAATAGATGAAGTAAGCAAGTGCTAAAGATTGTTTCAGTTGTTTTCCTATTTGAATTGATAATACTTGATCCAGTAAAAGGAAGTGAAAACCCACTTATAACGAAAGAGCGATCTGAATCATGAATCATTTCCTTACATGTAAGCTTACAAGGTGCGAAATTTTTGTGATAATCAAGATTAAACTTTGATAAAATCTTAGCTTTCTTCCTGACTGGTGCTTCAAACCTTACCTACGCCTAAAATTTTAGACCTCCACGAAGATAAATGAAAAAAGATTCATGATTCAGTCCACTTTTTCGTATTCAATGTGAAAACCCCAATTCACATCTCAAATCGTACCTATAAAAATTTATAAAAATATTGTTTCAAAACCATTACCAATAAATTTTCAAAATATCCAACGACTTTCAACAAGAATAGCTAAATTTCAGGTGTTAACGAGGGAAATAGAAGGGCATTTCTAGTGAAAACATTCGATATCCCTGCACCTATCAAAATCAACGAATGGTCATTGAAGAACCCGCTAGCCTTTTCTAACTCTCAACGAGAATTTCACGAGTTCGAGACGTTGGTAAGCCTTTAAGACGAACGAATCTCTCAATCTTAACTTTCAGAAGAGTTCTGAAGCCGAGTATTTCGAAGAAAAAACTCCAAGGACTCATCTGAGGACGCAATTCTTCTCGGAACAAGTGAGAATTCAGAAAAAAAAGCAAAACTGGAAGAGTTCACATAGCTTCCTCTAACTGTAAAAAAAGTCTGACCTCCGTAAATCAGGTACTTAGTACCGTAGCAGTTTCGCCTTGAAATACAAGAACGATTTAAGTAATGCGCCTTCAATTTCAATGGACTGAAAGTAAGAATAATAATTTAAATCCACAAAGATCTAACTGTTCGTTGTGAGAGTCCCGACTCCTACCGTACTCATTTTACAAAAATGCGACTGGCGCGTGTTTGAAATCGGTCAGACTTTTTGCTAGATATGTGGAGTTATCCATTGATCTTGATAGATATTTAAGAAGTCTCTATAAAAACGCGAGAATCAAAAAAAACTACAAGAAGTAAGTTTACATGGCATATAGCCGAAACGTTGGAATTTTCAAAAAGAACTTTTGTGAAATAACACTGGAGAACGAAACGAGACAATCTGTCACCAACAAGTATCTAGAACATTGTAGGTAATCTAACTGATATTCAACTCTTTCTAGTTTTATCTGATATTTAATGAAATTTAATGGAAATAGTTGTTCAAACCCATACTTTCTATAGAAACTCTAATCTGATAGATAATCATGAGCCATTAACATTTACAGGTCTCAAAATGGAACCTCCCGATGGAATCTCGGTCCAACGCTGTGAGCGATACAAAGCGTGTGGGAAACCGTTTCATCGCATGTACCACGAACCCTCCTTCGCTCGTATGTGTGGAGAACTTGCTCGAGTCGGACAGGGTATGATTATGATCTTTCAAAGAAGGTGTCCGAAAAGATACGAACGTCACGATTTTTCCACGTCTCAACGTTGGAGTGTCGGATAAAAATGTGTTCTCTATCTTTTGTACATTCCTCAGAGCATCTTGACACATATAAAAAGACAAAAAGCTTCTGACTCTAAATTTCGACGATTCTGCCACAATATATGAAAGATAAAAATTTCATCCGCCATAATCTTATTCGTACCAGACTGACGTCATCAATCTACGACCACATCTCAACTTCTGGAGGAACTTCACCAACGCACCGAAGTTGCGGATATTGTGTCATAGCGATGATCAAGTTATCCTTCATAATGAACATGTTGGTTTTTTATTCTTTCCGATATATTTTCAAGCCATAATTAGTCAATTTTGACAAAAATGTCTTTAAAAAAGTCTATCATTGGATTTCGATTTCAATAGGGAACTGTATATTTATCCTTCAAAGATTAAAAAATCCAATCTCAGAACTATCAACAACTGCTCGTCGACATACGATCGAAGACGGTTCGTACGATTCCGAGCAAAATCACAGAGACTATTGAAAAATGTGAGAATAGGTACACGAAACTTGTAAATTGAGACCTTCAGTGATTTCAAGTGAACCTTGGAGAATTGTATCGAACAAGAACAGAGCTTATTTGTACAAAATGTAAGATTTTCAAAGTTTCTCTAGAACTACATATAACACTTACAGAGGTCAAAACGTACTAAAGTCTGTAGAATTGAGAACCGATGGAGTCGAGAACTGCCAGATCGACCTTCCGTTCAACATTTCCCGAGTTTTAGCCTCCGGTGATACAGTTTTCATTGTTGATGAGGTGATTTTAATTTTTAAAAATAGGGCCCCCGGCGCGTAGCGAGGATTTCGTGCTTGTTTTAATTATTAGAACTACACCTTGCCTACACACTACACTATCAGTTTAATCGGTTAAAAAATCCCTGAATTCCGATACATTGATATGAGCGTAGCTGGGCACATTCACGAGTCACAGTTTGAAAACCATGATAGCTACTAGAAAATAGGACAATTGTTCATATTAATTACACAAAAATATCAACAACTAAAAATTTTAGAATGAAAAATTGTACGCAGTAGACTTTGACTCGTCCACAGTGACACCTATCGAACAATCAAAGACGTCTACGCCGAATTCGTTCGAAGCAATCGCCGACAGCCACGTCTTCACGTCTCCAGATCACTATTACTTCAAGTGTCCGAATATAACGGAGACGGTACGATTCTTCAAATGATATCAACCAAAAGGAGACGATTATTTCCATTCTTGGAACGACTTCTTATAAAATTGAAGTACACATATCTTCCTCTACCTGTAAAAAAGTCTGGCCTCCGTAAATCGGGTACTTAGTACCGTAGCAGTTTTGCCTCGAAATACAAGAACGATTTAAGTAATGCGCCTTTAATTTCAATGGACTGAAAGTAAGAATAATAATTTGAATCCACAAAGATCTAACTGTTCGTTGTGAGAGTCCCGATCCTACCGTACTCATTTTGCAAAATTGATATTTTTTTCGCGTTTGAAAACGGGCATACTTCTAGCGATATATGTGAATTATGAATTAATACACAATTAATTTTCCAACATGATATTTTCCTACATAACATTTCAAGCGGTTTCAGAAAGAGTGTCAAGTGTTCGGAGTAGTCCGTGATCCGGAACCACTACTCGACTTGAAGCTTCCCTACTATTTATCATTGAAAGAAGTGATTCGCTCGATCGAACCATCAAGAGAATCTGTAATCACTGATCAAGTCGTGGCAAAGGTTGTACCGAAGTGGGAGCTGCCAAAAAGAGCTCTTCAGCCAGGTGACTTACGGCTTCTATCAGAGATGCACGGAAGTAAAATTTTTCAAAACGGAAGTCGGAAGTGAATTTTTAAAGCGAAAGTCGGAAGACGGAAGTGAAATTATTTTCACGGAAGTCGGAAGTAGAATTTTTTCAACGGTAGTCGGGAGTGCAAAAAAGCTGAAAAAACCCAGAGATATTGTATATCCGCGCATTCTCAACAGGTGATAGGCCAATTCCAGACTGAATAGAAACGATTCCACGGTTTTTTCGTCATTTTTCACGGAAAAAATTTTTTGACGGAAGTCGGAAGTAGAATTTGTTAAACGGAAGTCGGGAGTGATTTTTTTCACGGAAGTCGGAATTCCGTGCAACTCTGGCTTCTACTCATACCATACCAAACACCACCGTGCAGCGAAGCACGGAAGAAAAATCAAAGCACATCTTGGAAAACTACACAGAATCTTATTCTTGAAATTCCAGAAACACCTTTGAACCAGATCTCCGGGGCTTTACAAGTGATCGACACATCCAGCAACCAGATCTGTTACGTGCCTCTACCGAATATGAACAACAACAGTTTGCCAGAGTAAGTGTGCCAGAGACTTTAATGCTCTGGGAAGTGAAAATCGACAAAGTCCAGGTAAATCCTGGTCAGTTCTGTTAAATTCATACCAGATTAACAGGCAAACGTCTAGCTTCTCCAGGTATTCTAGGTTACTTCTGGTAAACCCATGCCAGATTAAATCAAGGTCTGTCCAGTTCTGGTAAATTGAGGCCATATTAGATGAGATTCTGGCGACTCAATTGGTCCAATTTTCTCCTATATTCACCAGAGCTGGCCGGAATAACCAGGATTTTGTCGATTTTCCGAGTCCCTGAGTGCACTGCGTGATTCCAGGCAGTACAAAGCTGTCCTTTCACGAACCGGCGTCCACATCGCGAAATGGGACGAAAGCAATGTAGCTGTGACGTCATTGAGTGGAGGTTTGCTTTCTAGATCGATTTCTCAATTGAATGAAGTGTAAGTGGTGATGAATGTTATTGTGCATCGTGTTGATTATTGTGGTTGATGACAGATCGTCTTGTTGTGACCAGTAGAATTGCACAAGATATATTTGTTTTCCAACGTTCGGCAATCACGCCATCTTCAGGGATATACATAAACTTGGGTAATTAAATTTCTCTACTGCAATCTGCAGAAGTCACAATGTACGAGGTGTCCCGATCCGCTCTCCATGATTCCTTCAATCAATGGGATCGAATGACGTCACAAGCGGCTGAGAACCTGCGCCTTGAAGTGGAAAAAGATGGGAATAAAGTGGACATGTCCAAGTTGGATACTCCAAAGCTCGGAAAGTGAGCATTTCCAAGTGTTCTTTGAACATCCATATGTTGCAGAATTGACCCTAACAACACCCCTCATCATGGTGGAAATACTTGGATGGGTGGGACTGGTGGATACAATACCGCTGGGCTTGGTGGAATTGGTGGACCGTTCAGGTGAGAGAGAGAGAGAGAGAGAGAAACAGAGAGAGAGAGAGAAATTTTAGACTTGACGCCGGACACGATGTCCATCAGATGCCTGAATTCGCCAAGAAACAGGTCCCCGATCACATTCTGAAGAAGGCAAGGGAGATCGCCGAAGAAGAATACAAACGAAAGTTGAAGGTATTTTTCGCTTCGTTTCTCAAACTTCATTTGACTTCTTTTGCCTGGCAAGAACGGCGAGGGTCCTTGCTGGAGACTAGAATTCTTCTCATAGGATCTTGTGAACCAAAACTCGGAAAAGGAGGACCAGAGTAACACGGAATTCTGATTTTCATATTAAATTTAGGACTTTTGTTCAGAAAAATTCTCTGTTACAGACTTATCTTGAATTCCTAGCACATATCTAGCAAAAAGTCTGACCGATTTCAAACGCGCGCCAGTCGCATGTTTGTAAAATGAGTACGGTAGGAGTCGGGACTCTCACAACGAACAGTTAGATCTTTGTGGATTTAAATTATTATTCTTACTTCCTGTCCATTGAAATTAAAGGCGCATTACTTGATCGTTCTTGTGTTTCAAGGCGAAACTGCTACAGTACTAAGTAACCTATTTACGGAGGTCAGACTTTTTTACAGGTAGAGGAAGCTATGTGCCTAGGATAGATTGGATATTCAGTTTCCGCAAGCTTAAAAACCACTTCATTTCCAGGAAATCGACATGTCTGAATACGATGCTAGCGCCTACGACAACCTGTGGGAGAACGTTTCTGCGCACAGCAAAAAGTTGTCCGAAATTATTGATCAATTGGAGGTATTGAATGCCTTCTTTCATTATTGACTGAAACTTTCAGGCCAAGAAAACCGAACGTCAATGGGAAAAACATCAGACGTCTGGAGACTTGGATGATGGAAAGCTGATTGATGGAATTGTTGGGGAAAAGAATATTTATAGGTAATTTTCGGTTCTAGCTTTGAAAAGAGAAGAAATATATTTGATTTGTGCGAACCCGGTTCTAGGAAAGAGCAGAAGATTTTTTTAAACTTTCTTCCACAATGTTATTCGAATCAATTTGAACATATCAGAACTTTTCTGTAGAAGTCTCGAAAAAGCGGAAGAATATCTTTTCAATTCTTATTCAGACAGTTTTTCAAGACTTCTAGGTTCGAAAGTAACAATTATCGTATAGGTCAGAGTTGCACGGAAGTAAAATTTTTCAAAACGGAAGTAAAATTTTTTCTCAGAAATCGGAAGTCGGAAGTAGAATTTTTCAACTGTAGTCGGGAGTGCAAAAAAAGTTGAAAAAACCCAGAGATATTGTATATCCGCTCATTCTCAACAGGTGAAGGTCAATTTCTGACTGAGTAGAAACGATTTCACGGTATTTTCGTCATTTTTCACGAAAAAAATTTTTTTTGACGGAAGTCAGAAGTAGAATTTGTTAAACGGAAGTCGGAAGTGATTTTTTTTCACGGAAGTCGGAAGTAGAATTTGTTAAACGGAAGTCGGAAGTGAAATTTTTTCACGGAAGTCGGAAGTTGGAACTGAAAAAAGGGCGGAAGTCGGAATTCCGTGCAACTCTGATAGGCATGTATAAATCTTTAAAAAAAAAGAGAGATAGAGAAAGTGAGAGACTATACTTCTCATCGAAACCTCAGTTTTCGACTTCAGAAAGCGTGTAGACAAGCAACCTGACCCAGGAACACCTCTGTCTAAGCCTAAGCGGCTGAGGATCTGCTTCGACGTCTCTGGATCAATGTACAGATTCAATGGGTATGATCGGAGACTTCAGAAGTCGTTGGAAGCCGCCCTTCTGTTCATGACAGCGCTCAATGGGAAGCAGGACCTTGTAAAGGTTTGTACAATGAACACAGAGTGAAAAATTATTGTTAGTGGAACCACGCCCCACACCGAGCTAAAAGAGATCGTCATCGATTAGACGCGTTGCACGCGAATCATATTGAACAAAAATTCGCTATAGAGCGCGTTCGCACATCAATATTTTTCATCCTTTCCTCCTATTTTTCTCAAGTTCACAAGCGAATTTGTTTCGAAGATTGCTATTGAAAAATGGCAAATCATGTAGCTTTCCTTCGTAACTAGCTTTTTATCATGAATTTTGAAAAAAACGTCAGAGAAAAAAGTTTTTTAACTACAGTAACTGTAATTTGATCTACAGCGGTGCAGGATTTACGAAGGGGCGGAGTTTGTGCTCGCTGGTTATTGGTCGCCTCCCCTCGCTGCTTGATCTGACATTTTTCTACTGCGCTTAGCGCGGTGTGCCACGCCCCATGAAAACAAGAAAACTATTTGGAAATGCGATTTTGCATTTTAACCTAATCATGTACCCCATTTCAGTACGAAATGTACGGTCATTCTGGTGACGGTCCTTTGATCAAGTTCGTCGGGCAAGATGAAGCTCCGAAGAATCGAAAACATGAATTGGATACTTTGAAGAGAATGTTGGCCCATTCACAGGTATTTTTGACCACCCACCAAGTTAATGAATAGAAAACCTCATTTAATACGAAAAATTGTACTGAATCGTTTGAATCAAGAATCATTTTTTTCATTTATCTTTGTCGACACCCCAAATTTCAGGCTTAGGTAAGGTTCCAAGCACTAGTTAGGTACAATGTTAAGATTTGATCAAAGTTTAAACTTGATTATCAAAAATTTGTTCACCTTGTAAGCTTTCCTTAAGGAAATGATACTTGATTCAAACGATTACATGGTATGTACGTACACTTTTTCGTATTAAGTGAAAACCTCGGAAGGGAAACTTCTGATAACTATGAGACCATGGAGTTAATGGGGTAAACAGATACCACCAAGAGTTATTAGCTTTCAACTGGAGTTATATATTTATCATGACACTTTGGAAAATGTGAGACAAAAGATACCTACTAGAAACAAAAAAAGAGATCACCTATAGTTATTGACTTTTTGGGAACCTAACTTTCAGTATTGCCTGAGCGGCGACAACACTGTGGAATGTCTTCAAGAATCAGTCAAAGAGTTGAAACAGTCGGAGGATTTTGATGAGACTGTGATGGTTCTTATTTCGGATGCAAACTTGGATAGGTTAGATGAAGAATGTCCTCATCAACTTTACTAATTTCCAGATACGGAATCGAAGCATCGACTCTTCGTAAAGAGATGTCCAAGGATCCTAATGTGAATTGCTTTGTGATCTTTATTGGCTCACTCGATGATCAGTCACAAAGGTTTTTTTACAGAACTTTTTCAAAAATGGTCATGTTCAGGACCGATAAAATTGGTTCATCCTTTTCACTGTTAGTGGTCACAGTACCTAACTTACATGGCAATTTCTTACGTGCACAGTCACATTTGGTTTAAAAAGTAATAACCGTGACATACCCTTATTTTTCTAAAATAGTGATAAAGAAACCAACTTTTTGATGTAGGATAGCGTTAAATTTTGACCTTCCCCACTATCGAATTCCAAACTTTTCATTCACTTTTTAGTGATTTATTCGACTCAAATGAAGATTCACATTTTCTATCAAAAAAAAACTTCCTAATTCCAGACTAGTCCAACAACTGCCTGCTGGAAAAGCTTTCCGACTCAACGATACGAAAGAACTTCCACGAGTCATGGAGACCATTTTTGTATCCAACTTGTTTAACAATGTATGAGAATAGAGAGAGAGAGAGAATATTAGATTTTTGTTGAGATTTGTCTCTTATGGTGTCGTTTGTAAATAAATATTCGTCGTTTTTGTTCATAAACTGAAAAGTACCTCGAATTTCGAAGGATCCACTGAATTTTCTCTCAAGTCGTTTCGTGCAAACTGCGAATCCCAGATTTTCCGTTTTCTGACGTCGACTCCGTATCCTGGGATCTGGAAGTATCATGTTTGAGAATGATTGGAGAGCAAGGGAGAAGAGAGAGAGAGAGAGAGAGAGAGAGAGAGAGAGAGAGAGAGAGAGAGAGAGATAGAGAGAGAGAGAGAGAGAGAGAGAGAGAGAGAGAGGGAGAAAGAAGGAGATAGAGAGAGAGAGAGAGAGAGAGAGAGAGAGAGAGAGGGAGAAAGAAGAGAGAGAGAGAGAGAGAGAGAGAGAGAGAGAGAGAGAGAGAGAGAGAGAGAGAGAGAGAGAGAGAGAGAGAGAAAAGGGAGAGATAGATATCAGGGTATTCACATAATATTTCTCAAAATTCACCTTTTCCTCGTTCAGAATATGCACCAGTAGGCCATTTCCACATCCGACATCGACAAATTTCTTGGGCTTTGGGCAAATTCCGGAATCGAAAAGTTCCAGTAGGTAAGTGGAGATGCCGCAATCCTCGAAGACGAACTTTTGAGGGTCAGTTTTCTCTTCCCATTTCTGAAAAAATTTTGTTTCTAGGGAGTACAAGAGAGAAAGAAAGAGGGAGAGAGAGAGAGAGAGAGAGAGAGAGAGAGAGAGAGAAAGAGAGAGAAGAGAAAAAAGTAACCTCGCACACTGCCCTTCCTATCGTTTCCTTGAGCTGCCTATACCTTTTCGAGTAGTTTTCGATATTCATCAAGCAATTCGTTATCCGACGTTCTCTACGATGCATTATTTCCATTATGAGGGAAGAAGGCTTACTTTGATGGATCAACATTACAAAACCACTTGAAGACCTGCGGAAATGCTACTGTTTGGAGGAACCAATAACTCTTCGGATCCTCTGTAGCAGAACCCAGTAGGCGGAGCTTCACTCTGTAACTTGAAACTTTCCTCAAAAATTATTTTCTTCAGAAGAAATTCGTGAAGAAAGGGGACATAAAAATCCTTTTCTATTCAGTCCAGTTCATCCAAGAATAAGCAGTTTAAAAATATTTCTGGGTTTATTCGACTTTTTAGCACTCCCAATTTCCAATATCCACCTTCCGTGAAAATTTCATTTCAGAAATATTTTTCATTTCACTTTTTTTGCAAAAATACAAATCTCACTCTGGCACCAACCTTTTCTCGTCACCCTGCACACATCCTATCGAGTACGGGCTAGGAACATGCGGGTGCTCTTTGTTATCTTCAACGATTGGCCAGAATCTTACCAAAAGATCTTCTGCAAAAGCTTATCTCATTTCTGTCAGAATAGCCCCATTTCACCTTCAAAAAAGCTCGCTTCATAAGCATTTTCGCTGAATTTTTCGGTTTTAGTCACGAATTTCCTGACTTCCACATCTTAAAATGAGAAATTGGGTACGTTAGTTCAAACAAAAAACTCACGATCAGCTGATCCCGCTGGCACTTCCCGAATCAGTCTCTCTTTGTCTTCATCGTTAACCAAAACTGATCCCGTTATTCTTCTGTTTATCGAGTGCGACTGTTCAACCCACAGCTCAATTATCTGAAAAAGAAATTTGAGTTCGTGAAATTGGCTCCAGAATTTTCGTTCTCGTTCTTTTTTCAAAAAGCATGGGAAAAATATTATTTCTGAATTCGTAAGTTTTAAATTTTGAAAATCTAATTTTCAAGTTAATTCTCAACTCAACAATTTGGCTCACAGAATTTCACTTTCATTCTTCGGTTCACATTTTTTCTTCGGAATTTTCTACATCTAGTAATTTCTTGTCAACATAAGTCCTCGTTTTTGTGACATGCCATTTTTGATTATAACTTCTGCATAAACTCATTGATTTGAAATTTCGTACAAAACATATCTTATCATCTACAAAAGGCTACTGTATTGACATTTTTCTAACTTAACTACGAGTTGAGAAAATACGGGTGTTGTTTTTTCGCGACAGAGTGTACAAATGAAATTGTCATATCTAATCTATACAGATTGACCCTTGAGAAAGCGAACTTTTTCTCTTATTCAATTCTCTACACTCAAAAAATCTTCCATTTCGTAATATCTTACAAAAATCGATCTTTTTATGATGACTTATCTCATATGGAGAAAAATATTCTTATCATATCTCACATTGCAAACGGTCTCTGAAATCGGATTTTTTCGATATTTGGTGAGAACTTCACGTTTTTCTCCTATTCAACATCAAACCCAAAAAGTACCTTATCGAAAAGTGCTTTAACATCTCTCTTCGCATCAAACTCCACCGCTTGCTCACTCAGAATCTGCCATGTTATACTCTTTTTCATCTGAAACAGTGTTAAGCAAGTAATATTACAAGCCATGTCTCGTTAGTAAGGTATATTGTGTTGGTATGAACCAGTGGAACAACATGAGATCGTATTTATTTCGATAAACGCACTGCGCAAAAAAATAAAAACCCGAAAGAGATAGCAAAAAATAACAAATTCACCATGGACGTGTGCCATACCCGTATGTGCTGTTGGCATCGAACGCTTCGGCTGAAATTTTGAATTTAGGAGAAAATATTATTAATTCAATCTGATCGACTTTGAAAATATTTATCAAGAATATCTGGAATATATCTTTTTTGATGAAAAGTGATGTTTTTACAGCCTAATAATACCAAATGGTGTGATATTTTTCTCGTTCTTGACAACATTTGAAGAATCTAACGAAACATTTAATTGTTGAATTAACAGTTTTTCACTTTTAACGACTGCATTAACCGTTAGGATAGATTTGAAGAAGAATTTTGTAAAATTTCGTTATAATCCTACATTATACAAACAATGAAAAAAATTGAATTTTTTTTAATCTATCCACAGAGTTTCGTTTAAAACCAGTTACATATTTCATTTGGAATTGATTAAATAGTATTTGACTGTCACGAATTTCTTGGTTTGCCCTTTTGTTTTTAGTAGGTAAGCAGGTACCCTGTGAAAAGTGATGTTTTTACAGCCTATTAGTACCAAATGGTGTGATATTTTTCTCGTTCTTGACAACATTTGAAGAATCTAACGAAACATTTAATTTTTAAATTAACAGTTTTTCACTTTTAACGACTGCATTAACCGTTAGGATAGATTTGAAGAAGAATTTTGTAAAATTTCGTTATAATCCTACAATATACAAACAATGAAAAAAATTGAATTTTTTTTATCTATCCACAGAGTTTCGTTTAAAACCAGTTACATATTTCATTTGGAATTGATTAAATAGTATTTGACTGTCACGAATTTCTTGGTTTGCCCTTTTGTTTTTAGTAGGTAAGCAGGTACCTAGACTCTAGAGAGCCTAATACAATATAATCAATATTTTTATTAAAATCTCATATTCGACAAAATAATAACTGAAGAAAAGTTATCGCTAGCAATATAATATTTTTTCAAAAAACATAGAAAATTACCTGGATTAACATTATTGACCGCTGCTTTTGGAATCAAACTTTTCGCTGCTGACAGGGGCTTAATACATGAGTTTAAAGTTGGAAAATATTAAGAAACTCACGAAATATCTCTCCAAATTCTTCGAAAACGATGATATTGGGTGACGATACTGTTTAAAATTAAGTTATTATGACAAAAATGACAATCTTACCCCTGCCGATGATCTTTCTTTGGCCTTTTGCTCGGAAATTTTCACAGCTTCTCGTGTTATTCCACGTCGAACGAATAATTTAACATCCTGAATGGAGGAAAATCGCTTTCAGAATATGGATTCAAGGTTTTAAAAATTAACTTCAATATTTAGAATCGAGAATTTTTTAAAACACAATTAACGAACTTCAAAGCTTTTTCGGTTCAAAAAAAGAAAAACCAATTATAATTTTTAAAAAAATAATAAAAAGTACCTGGACATAGTGAGCAGCTTTTATACATTCGTCGACAGCTTCAGAAGTAGTGAATGTTATCAAGCAGAAGTAGAGTGGTCCATCATTATCCTGATTTCAAATTTTTGCAATTATTTTCTAGATTATTTTTTTTGTCAAATTTGAAAATTACCTTTACAAATTCGACATCCGTAATTTTACCAAAAGGTCCAAACGTGCGCTTCAGTTCTGCAGCGGTCAAAGTTGGAAGAGGGAAGAATGAGACGAACAAACGCTTCGATTTGATGTCCGAAGGTGGTTCCTATAGGAAAAATCATTTTTCTTCTGGTTGGAGATGAATTTTACATCTTCTTTAAACAATTCAACAGAACATTCCACTCCGTCTATTAGATGAATTTCATTTTGAGTGCACTTTTCGAAGCCTTCATGGTCAACGAATGTTATGAAGCCATATCCTCTCGAAGTTTTCTTTCTTGTTTGAACTAGCACTTGTCCAGTTTTAACGAGTTCTGAAAACTAGCTATTATAGAAGGCACCATCGCCGTCCAGATGTTGGGTGACGTGGCTGGAGCAGCTGTGACATACTGAACATCACTACTTCTAACTACACCTTCAAAATCTCACCCATATATTCCTCAATTGTTCCATGCACATCGCTGTCGTAGGGAATCGCCTCGACACTATCCGGATCATAGTCCCCAGGTTTCGCATAGTCTATTTTAATGGAACTTCTGACATCGGGTAATTCTTCATCTTTCCCATGGTCGTATACCGTGTAAGAACATGGCTCTGGTAAATGACATTCGTAAAGTTCACCAAATTGCTCAAAGTGCACGCGAAACGTTTCTTCTGATGTGTATGAGCAAATTCCATTTATGAAGAGGCGACGCACCATTACTGTAATTAGACTTTAAAGTCTGTATTGTAGGAGTATGGAACCAGATGTTTAACATCTTGAGATGAAAAACGGACAAAGAGGCGGCAACAGGAGGTTTTGAAAAAGAAGAAAGGAGTAAATGCTCGTCCGATTGACAAGAAAGTTTGAGGTGAAGTGGTTTTTTCTAACCTTTTTCCCAGTTTGATTAAATAGAATCTGTGATCGTGAGAAATTTGAATGAAAAATATTAAATTGCACTGAATATTATTGGAATCCATAAATTGAGACTTTCTTGGCAAAAAAGAAAAAAACATTTTGAAAAAAAAATAAAAAAGAAGGACCATCCAGTAATTCGACATGGGTCCTAGGAGGACCAGCGAGTTTCCTCCCCTTTTGGCACAAACTGCGCGCAACCTATGCAAAGCGGTTCAAATTTTATTTCTAATTCTGCCGATTTGAATTCCGAAGGTACTTTTCAGGAATACACAAAACCTTTTTCACTTTTTTGAATCATGGTTACGTCGGATAGTACGAAAATTCGGTAATTTCCATTTGATCATCTGTAAAATCTTCTATAAAAGCTATTTCTTTGCTCATTTTGAACCGTGACTTTTGCAGTATGTCTAAACGATCAGCAGATGCGTCTGATTCGTCCGACAGTTCACAATGTGACGAAGAAGAAAGTGGTAGAAAGCGGAGAAAAGTTGAATTTGAGCCGGTTCGCCTCGTTTCAATATCCAGTGTGGTTAGTGAAGATGAAAAATTCAAATTTTGTTTCAAATTACAGAATGACATTCATGAAAGGATAAATAGAGGCCAATTGGTGAAACTGGCCGAAGTAGTGCGGCTGAAAGATAAACTTCTTCGGAACTGCGAAAGTGAGAAAGAAAGGCTTCGCCAACGACAAGAAACAGATGAGAATACCTGCTGTACGATAAATCGACATTGGAATAACGTTAGTTTTAAATTTGCATGAATCTTCTGATAAAATTTTTAAAAATTTATTTCTTTAGATGGATGAGTCTCTTCGCTCAATTATTCGTACAATCGTTTCAACATCCGAATCGCCTGTTGAGAACGTGGGCATTTCTGTCAATTTCCTCACGGAACTTGTTGAAATGAGCAAGGAGCAGATTGAAGCTTCTTTCGACAAACGAATGAAGTCAACGTAAGATCAGCTTTCTTTCCTTAATAAGATTTGAATTCAGAGTTACTATCGTCAACCAACTACAACAAGAGTTGTCGAAACGCAGTGCTGAGAATTTGCTGTTTAGTCGAAAAATCGCTTCATATGTTTCAAGTTCGTTTTTTTCGATTTGTGTTTCACCATGTGATTATGTCTTTCAGGCGAGGCTTCAACTTCTGAAAAAGTTGATGATCGGAAAATGATTCAAGATCTTTCGCGAAGGTATTCGAAACTATCCGAGGACAACTTACGGCTTCAGAAAGAAGTTTCTCGTTGTCATGCGGAACAGTCCAAATTGAGAATTGAGGTAAGCTTTGTGTTTGTTATAGGAATCTTCTTGTTTCCAACCAGTCCAGAATTAATAAGAAAAAGTTCAGAAGTCTCAGTTAGAGGATAGGAATGAGCAGCTGGTCGCGAAGGCTGAAGAACTGCAAACAGAAGTTGACGACGCACGGTTCGACATGCAAAAAGCGTATCGTAAAGTGTATAAATTTGAGAATAAGCTGCACTGCCTCGTGAAAGTACGTATTCAGTATGAAAATTCATTTTAAGTATTTATTCAGGAGAAAAATCAAGAAATTTCGAAGATGAAAGCAAATGGGCAAACTAATGGAAGTTCGACAGCTAACCATACAACAAAAGCGTCGTCACCGGTGTGCGACTCGAAGGAGGTTTGTAGTTCTCAAGAAAATTCGATAAAAATAATTTTAGCTCGAAAAGATAAAGTTCGAACGTGATGAGCAAGCGGAGTTGGCCAGCAAACGACTGAATGAAATAACGGAGCTGAATTTGAGAGTTCAAAAGTTGACGAGTGAAAATGCGTCCTTGAAATGCAAGGTAATTTTAACATCCATCTTTACATTCATATTCGATGAATTCGCTCGTCTAGAAGAATTCTAACTGTCTTAAGAATGAAGTTGTTTCCATATTACAAACAACAGTTCTCATTTCCAGTCAAGCGTAATAACATACGACGAAATCACGAGCAGCAAGGAGTACCAAACGCTTCAAACGTACTATTCTGCCATGAAAAACGAGTTGGATCGAACATAGTGAGCGTTATTTTTCAGATTAGTTTTTTCAATATGATTTTTCAGCGCCGAACTTGACGAAGCGATTGTTGATCGCGAAGAATTAAGAGCAAGTTTGATCACGATCCAGAATGAAACAAAGGTAACCTTAACTCTGTAGTAAATGAAACAAAGGTAACCTTAGCTCAGTAGTGTAAAGCTCCATTACCCTCTTCCGTCTCCACAGAACTTTCGTACCTTGACAAAACAGATATGTAGACAAAATTAATTCCATATGAGAACATTATAGTGTAGCTTCAATAACTTATTCTGATCAAATTGGCTTCCGCCAGCGGGATAAAGTAAGAACTTTGGCTTCACCAAAAAGGTTCAGGTCGAATTAGAGACTACGTATCGTCGAGTAATGGAAACGAATGAAGAAATGAACAGTAACACGCAGCAGGTGAAAGGCGAATACGACATGTTGAGGATGGAGTTCGAACAATCACTTCTACAACATGACGATGAGCGTAGTGTTAGTTTTTAAAGTTGAGAGTTGTTTGGCGGAAGTGAAGTACTAGATATAACCAACATTGTTTTACTTGACAAGGGATGTCCACCAGAGTCGAACGGGATTCCAATTTCCGACTTCCATGAAAAATTTCACTTCCCGCTTCCGTTTGAATTTTTTCCTGAAAAACAGAAAAAAAGGACAATGGAGTCCTGCTCACATCTAAGAATGAGTGTTTGTACAATATTTCTGTTTTATTCGACTTATTTTCACTTCCGCCTTCCGTTTAAAATTCCACTTCCGACTACCATTTCGAATATTTTAGTTTCTTGCAACTCTGATGACCGTCAATCTGTTGTTGGAAAAAAGAGTCATCTCATATTTGAAAATCCTATTTCAGGTAAAGAAGGAACCACCACCCGAAGTCAAGACGATAATTGACACGGTGAGAACGCAAAATTTCAACTTGAAGCGAGATCTCGGAAAGTACAAGAACTTGTACAGATCGCACGTCAGTCAGGCTCTTCAGGTTGGTTTTTCACTTCCTGTTCCTTCTTTTCCTTCAGAAGTGGTCAATTGAAGTGCCATCGTAATCCAAATTAAATGAGGTTTTCCAGGCACGACGAGAGCGAGACGATCTGCGTAGAAAGCTGGAGAATGGTGTTCTGATTGAACTTGACAACGATGTGAATCCGAAGTACTATGAGTTGACGTTGGATAAGTTGCTCCAAGAGCCGGACAATGAAGCTAACCCACTGTGAGTATGATTACTATTTCTAAATGGTATTGAAAACGGCTTAAAAACAGTTCAAAAACTATCTAGAATCATGTGAAACGGCTCAAAGTAATGAAATAACAAATTATCTTTCTGTTCCTAATTATATTTTCATTTGTTCCTTGGACAGAATCGACTACAGCACACACTGCGGTAAACGTAGTTGAAAAGTGTTAGCAAAACAAGGGGCGGGGCAATTCATATAGCAGACCAAGATTCAGTTACTGTAATTCGAAATTTTCTTCTATCTACCGTTTTCCATCCCAGAGTCTCAAATTGTGACGTTAAAGTTTTCGGAGTAGGTAAAATTAGGTAAAACTCGGGAACAAACCGCAACGTTTATAGAGATGAAAAAACGATTAAATTAAGTTAAAACATTAGCTAAAATATTCGAAAATAAAATAATGCGGTAAGTGCGCTCCGCGGAGGATCTTGCAAAGCGGTCGCAGAACGGCTATATCCACTTACTCCTAATCCGCAGGGTGCATAGTGTGTATTTCCCGTACTCATACATCCTCCAGATGTAATAAGAAGATTTTTCAGGGAACTACGTGAAAGAATAACAAAGTTGATCAAGACCATCGTCAAAATGCGAAGTGACCATATGGAAGGCGGTACTGTCGATACGGAAGAGGTTTCATTAATATTCTGACAACCCTTATAATTTATCTTCTTCCAGCTCAGTAGTCTACGCAACGAGAACGCCAAGATGGTGGACACTATCCGTTTTCTTGGAGCCGAAAACCGCGCAGAAAGGCAGAAGTATTTTGAGGTGAATTTTTCGAATATATGCAGGCAATATTCTCTCTTTGGTCTCATTTCTTTTGCGGTCTGTGGAATAACTGTTCGAGGATTCCAGTAAACAGATATCAGAAAATTCTTTTTCAGCTGTCTTCGAAATTAACGATTTTTTAACGAAATTTTTTCGTTGAATTCGATTTAACTATCAACTGTTTCATTTGAAATGAAAAATCGTTAATTTAACCATTAACGGGTTTGTTAAATTTAGAAGAAATAGTTAATTCAACGTTTGACGCTTTCGTTAAAATTCGGAACCGTAGTTATTCTTTTTTTTTTCAACAAAAAATGAACAGAATTTAAATTTGACAGTTTTAACAAAATTTTCGTTAATTTTGAAATAGCTGATTTAACGATTAACGGTTTTGTTGAATCGGAAATTTCGTAAACAGAGCAGATCAGATAATTGAATTTTGCAAAAATATGTACGCTTCTGTAAGTCCTTATCCCTTTCGAAAAAATCGTTTTACAATATGATATTCACGCGAAACGTTCCAGACAGAAACGAAAGTTTACTACAAGGAGAAGCTGGATGAGCTTGAGCAGTTGAAAAAAGAAAAAGAACGAATGGAGGAAGATGAGAAAGCATTGTCGGAAGAATTGGACAGTATCGGACAGGTATTATTTCATATTGAGAGAGAGAGAAAGATAGGAGGGGAAGTTTTTATATGGTTTCAATGGTAGTGACATTATCCTCTGTTTTCACGAATTCCAGTGAATATCTTTAAATACAAATGTGTCTCAGGCACTCGAAGAGCTCCAGGAGCAGAATGGAACGTTGATCACTCAGAAGCGTGAAAAGGAAGATCAGGTCTTGAAAATGATGAACGAACGTGTCGCGACAGTCCAACTTCACCAGAAGCTGAAAGAAGAGATTGTAAGTTGCAGTTCCAACTTGTAAAAGATTTGAATGTATTTTCTCTAAATTCCATGTTTTTATGGATTCAGCAATCGACGTTTTCAGTTACATCTCGAAAACCTGAAAAACGGTCAGCAAAAGGAACTGAAAATCCTTCAAAGTACCAACGCCAGACGTGAAGAAGCACTAATCCTGACGAAGGAAATCACAACGTCGAAGACAGAGGAAAACTTGTGAGTTTTTTTTAAAATGTTATGCGATAAATGAAAAATGATTAATGATTCAGATGACTGTTTCGTTATAAATACCTTTAATTGAATAATCGGATTAACGTGAAATCATGTTTCAAAAATAACACATTCGAAAATCAAAATCTTTTTGGCTTTTCTTACATGCTTTCTATGAGAAAAAAATTTCCATGACATTAAGTTTGGGGAGAGAATGGGGAAGGACAGACAACATTTTTTCGAAACAAACCAAACAATTATATTTTCATTTTGCACTCTTCACATCGTTCTGATTCTCAAAATGACCTCGATAATTAGATCAAATAAGTGATGACAGAAAATGTGTGAAAGAAATCTATTCCAGCTCCTCACGAGTGACGGTCACACCACAGAATGCGCTTTTTTCTAGTATTCAAAACCTTATAATCGTATTTTTCCAGAAAGCTCATGCGAAAGTTGGAGAGCGAGAAAAAGATGGTACTGGAGCTCGGACTCATGAAAGACGAACTTCTAAACAAGTACGAAAAGCTGGAAGCCCAATCGAAGAAAATGCAAGAGGTATGTCATTTTGAACGAGAAATTGTTTTCCATTACGGATTCGAGCTGAACGACTGAAATTAAACTAGAATCACAAAAAATCAGTAAGGAACTTTCACTTATCTATTTTTATTTCAGATGTTGTCGACGAAATCATCGGAACACGAAGCTATCCAACAGAAGATGGTTCGAACTCGTGAAAAATTAGATACTGCAAGGTTCGTTTTCATTCACTGACAGTACTACGTATTCTACTTTTCAAAGAACCTGAGTATCTCAACGATTCTGAACGGGTGTTTTTCCAATTAGTAGTTGGCACTCTTTTAATTTATCTGCTAATTGGTCCGTATGTAATTGGAAATTTTTTTGAAAATCGTCATTATGAGTGGTTGCATTACCTTTGCGGGGGGGGGTATGACACATGAAATATTTTTCCTTCCATATCCGGAACCCTGGTATATGATGGTGGTTCTCACTTTTAAGCCAATATGAGCGTAACTGAACCTAAATGGACCAGTGAAGGATGATATCATTTCCTTCCTTGGGTAACCAAATACGAGTATTATACTGCCAAAAAACATAATTCATATATGATTAAAATACTCGTTTTTTTTTTTATAAGACCCGTATTTGATTACCCGAGGCTTCCCGGATATTTTCATGAAGTCCATGTAATTTGTTTAAATGTGTCGCCAGTACACCTTCTACAGCGGATCGGTTTCATAAATGAGCGCGGAAACGGTGCCACTGCATCTTTTTATTAGAGCCGAACAACTCTCCACGAAGAACCTTCAGGAAACGGCTAGACCGGGCGCTCAAGACTGAAAACCTCGGTAGCACAGACGCGGTTCTCAACGAAGAGATTCGACAGCTCCGAGATAGTCTCATGTGCAGCGCGTGCAAGTTACGATCAAAGGATGCGATTCTAACGAAGTGCTTCCATATTTTCTGCATGGAATGTCTCAAGAAACGGTAAGCTCTTTTTGACGTTCTGTCGGTTTTCAATAACAAAGTTTTTACCTGCAAAGAAATATGCGTGCGCATCGCGTATTAAGCTGCTGTTTTGGCCATTTGCCAATAAAAATGTGCATACTGGCTAACTGAGTATACTTTTCTCTTATTTTAAGCCACTCTTTCAGATACGACACCAGACAACGCAAGTGCCCGAAATGCAACGCCAACTTTGGAGCAAACGATTTTCATAGGATATATTTATCTTAGGTTCGTTTTGATAGGTTATTCGTCGCTCATATCATGAAATTCTGAAAATATGAAAAAAATAGTCAGAATAGGGAAGGTGGACATATTGATAATTTTTTTTCATCATAGCTCTCGGCACTTAATGATTTCACTGGGAATTTAGTAAATAGCATCCCGTTTCTTTCAAACATGCATAAATTTGCTCGGAACATCCCAATCACATTGATTTTAGGCTTATGTTAAACCTTAAGCTGACCCAAACCTAAATTAAGCCTAAAAAAGAGGTGTTCATGGTAACGTACACCACGTTTGAGTAAAAACGAGATGCGATTTACTAAATACTGAATTGAATCGAATAAAGTTGCGAAAAATTAACAATATTGTATTTCAGGTCAAGATATGTAACCACGAACCACAACCCATGTGTTACCCTACTCATAACGAAGATCTCACAATCTCCATGGAACTCAAGTTTGTTTCGGTTTAAAACGTTATATTGTCCTGACATTGATCTCCAACATAGTGTTTCGTCGAATTGTAGCACGCGCATCCTTTTTTGGAAATTTGTAAACAGATAATGTCAATGTTCGCCTACGATTCGATAAAACACTGACTATAAAGATACCCGTACCATACGGACATTCTGTCATTTCTCTATTTATTATCTTTCAAGTTCTGCAAGCTGGCTTGCTATCGTCTATTATAAAACTTGAACGTTGTAAAACTATAAATTACCGCCCAAGGTGTATTGTAGTATATGGTGCCTTGATGTGTCCCTTTTATTTTCGAACTAATTTCAGTTTTAGCTAGAAGTATACTAGCTTTCCGGGTGCCAGGCGAGGTTAGAATCCTCTGAAGCTTTGTTCAAAAGCATAATTAAGGAATTTCGGTGGACTATTGCATCTAACTACCAAATTTCAATGAATACTCTGCTCTAAAATTTTTCTCGGGCGAACGCAAGGCGCAAAACGGGCGTGGTGTTGGTGGCAACGCCCGTGTTGAGCTCGTTGTCACCAACGCCAGGTCCGTTTTGCGCCCTGTGTTCGCCCCAGAAAAATTTTCAGGCAGAAAGTGAATTGTAGCAATTGTTGAATATAAATTTCAAACATGTCTCAGGAAAGTGGATTTTATTCTCGCTCACACCCTCCAACAATGTTTTGGGGAAGAAAATTCATTGATATGGGTATCATGTTTCTACTTTCTACTCTCTCTCTCTCTCTCTCAGCCGTTGTAAATATTTTCATTTTTGCCTTTGTAATTTGTTGTCTCCCCGCCAGAATGCCCACAATTATGTAAACCACTATTTTCTCTAATTTATTTAGCTACAGGTCAAGTAATTCATTCGTAAATGAACTTTTGTTATTAAACTGATTAGTATGGTTGGTTAGAGGATGTGCTTTGATTGTAATGCAGACGACATGTTAAATTAGAAATTTTATTTTCTACCCATTCATCCTTAAAACTATAAAAACAAACGATTTCAAAGTTCGGTGTGAGCTGCTCCACTCGCACCGCCTCCGTGCATAAATGGACATCCGCCAGTTCCGGCGGTTGCATCTCCACCATGGTGAGGGTGTCTTGTGGCGAACGGCTGGAATGGTATCATTTGAGCAGACGTTTGAATCAAAAAACTCACATTTGCGGTCAAGAAGAGAGTGTGATCGGGTAGAATAAGAGAGTTCTGCTCGCCGAACAAACGATCTACTTGTCCCTTCTGAAGATAACGGAGGGGGTGGGCCTCCTTGGTCGATAGTTGGTCTGAAAGTCTCGATAGGAAGAGTCTACTTATGGTATTTAATACGAAAAAGTGTACTGAATCGTTTGAATCAAGAATCATATTTTCATTTATCTTTGTCGACACATCAAATTTTAGGCTCAGGTAAGGTTCAAAGCACTAGTTAGGTACAATGCTAAGATTTGATCAAAGTTTAAACTTGATTATCACAAAAAAATTTCACCTTGTAAGCTTTCCTTAAGCACATATCTTCCTCTACCTGTAAAAAAGTCTGACCTCCGTAAATCGGTTACTTAGTTACCGTAGCAGTTTCGCTTTGAAATACATGAACGATTAAGTAATGCGCCTTCAATTTCAATGGACTGAAAGTAAGAATAATAATTTAAATCCACAAAGATCTAACTGTTCGTTGTGAGAGTCCCGACCCTACCGTACTCATTTTACAAAAATGCGACTGCCGCGAGTTTGAAATCGGTCAGACTTTTTGCTAGATATGTGCTTAAGGAAATGATTTTTGATTCAAACGATTCAGTACAATTTTTGTATTTTAAGTACTTACGGTTAGCTTCTTGAGTCAGTTTTTTCTTTAATGTTCTCAGAAGTTGATCGGCGTCGCTTGTTGTGTCTACTCGGCTCACCCGATCCTGAAAAATGCTATATTGAAAATCTGAGGGTTATAGTTGTGTATAACCTATCTTTTGCTCGACTAGACTATGAGGCCTTGCTTTTGGAAAATCTGATACCACGGTTAGATGATAAGATAAGTCTTTATGCATTTCATGAAACACAGGCGTACCATTTTCTAGGCTCAGGCAAGGTTGTTTTTGTAGATCTTTAGTCGCAACTATTCGTAGGCTTATCTTATGTCCAAACCTATCGTCCCACCTTTACTAGTCCTAGAAAAAAGTGGTCTGCTGTTCATGCTCGACCTCACATCACACAGATTCCCCTGATGCTTCCTAGTGGGAACCTTACAGTTTTACTTTAAACAATTTCCGAATGCTCACTTTGTTGAACAGGATGATCGTCGGTTTGGTTGTATCCAGTTCAAGCTTCAACTCTTCCAGTGCTTCTTGGTGTGCTTTCGTTGACACTTGTAGCTTTGTGAAGATGAATTCGCTTCTGGCGTCTTCACGTGTAGCCGCTTTGAGGAAGGATGAGTCGACGTCAGCGGTATGACTGACGTGGACCAGGACGGCTCTCTTCTGGCGGAGTACAGCGTCAGTTGTGAAGCCGTTTGATATGTCTATCTGGAAGACGGAAGTTTCTCTGCATTTCGTGCTCTCTCCCTCTCTCTCTCTCTCTCTCTCTCTCTCTCTCTCTCTCTCTCTCTCTCTCTCTCTCTCTCTCCCTCCCTCTCCCTCTCTTCTCTCCCTCTCTTCTCCCCCCCTCTCTCTCTCTCTCTCCTCTCTTCTCTCTCTCTCTCCCACAAAAACTGAAGCATACCACAGATGGAACTGAAGAAGAGTAAATGAATGCCATGATCGTCGCGGGATCAAATCGTCCAGAGTATCTTGTTCTTTTCTGCTTCTCGGCACTTCTATACGTCGAGATGGTTGGTTCCTTGGCTCTAAAAATTGTCTGTATGCAACCTCTATAATCCAAATGTCAATGTACATTGGGAAGAAATGATGGGTCTTTATGTCCGACATTTACTGTGACCATAGTCATATCAGACACGTACAGTGACCAGTGACAGTGAGAAAGGTCTAGATGTGATTTTTCAAAACTCACTGTTCATCCAGATAGTACGCAAGGAAGAATCGTCCAAACAACTTCTCTGCGGCTATAACGAAATGTTTGTATGCGGGGTCTTCGCGATCTTTGAAGACGCCGATGGTGATGGCTGGTCGATCCGATCCCAGAATTGTTCCTGAAGGGAGCTTATTGACGTCAGATACCGCGACTCTTACCTTTCCGAGCGGTGTCAAGCGCTTCTTTGTCTTGCAGCAAGAATAGTGGACCGTTTTTCAGTCTGAAGGTTACGATTTGAAAAGATTCACAGGAAGGGTTTACAGTTCAATCCATTCCGAGTAGTACTTCTCATCGCCTATGCTGTCAGTCGTTCCGATATTCTTCCCGTCTCTAAACTTCACAATTTCTAAACGATTCTGAGTTACAGCTCAACCACCTGTACGCTACAACAGTTCTGAAGTCAGCTGAACGAAGTCCCTGGCAGAAGTCCTCATTCACGTGACACTTGACATGCGCAAGTACGGTATCTGAGATCTGTGCTTGAAGAGAAATTTTTTATTGAATTATAGTTACCTTCAGTTTTGTGTTGGAGCTTTGACGTTCGTGCCCATAGATTGAAGGTATGAAGGCTGGTCATGTCATCTGAAGATCTACGTTTGTTTTAGAATTTCTTATTGTCTGTGCCTTGCGCTAAAGCACAAGTCCTAAGACAAACAGTATAGAAAAATATATTATTGCACATATTTTTTGACCCTTTTGACCTATAAAACATGACCTGACCTAGTCTACGTGCCAACAACAGACATCAATTGTTACTGCTGATGATGAACCTTCTCTCAGGTTTGCTATTTCTACTTTTTTTAGACATAAATGAAAATTGAAAACTTGTCTTTTTTTACAGAATCTAGTGCATCTCATGAACAGGAGAACCAACCTGCAGTAGAACAGGGATGGTGAGTCTTAAAATTATAATTGTATACAAAGACAATCGTCTTTTAAAAAGAAAAAAACGCTTCTAAGCTTTAAACTCGGACTGTTTTCAGCTCCAACCCTATAATAAAGTCACTTCTGGAGAAACAAGAAAAAACTACCGAACTGGCAGATACAAAGCCTGTTTTCAAAAAACACAAGTATTCTAATATTATGTGTGCCATTTGCAATGAATGGGTTTGTTCAACGAACAGGTACGTCTCTCTCTCTCTCTCTCTCTCTCTCTCTCTCTCTCTCTCTCTCTCTCTCTCTCTTTCTCTCTCTCTATTTCTCTCTCTCTCTCTCTTTCTCTTTCTCTCTCTCTCTCTCTCTCTCTCTCTCTCTCTCTCTCTCTCTCTCTCTCTCTCTCTCTCTCTCTCTCTCTCTCTCTCTCTCTCTCTCTCTCTCTCTCTCTCTCTCTCTCTCTCTCTCTCTCTCTCTAAAAATGCAAAATTCAGAAAGAACCACATACAGACACACCTGGAATATCGCCCATATTATTGCTCTTCGTGCGACTACAATAACAGGTCAATTTTCTTTCTGAAAATTTCCAAAAAGAAAATTCTAGACGGGAAATTTTTGTCGAAAAACACATACAGAAGGCCCATGGCGGCGAAGGAAGCGTCGTGAAAAAAGAGGACCCAGAAAAACTTGCATTGTGAGTTTTTAAGTGTAGTAAACATAGCTTCCTCTACCTGTAAAAAAGTCTGGCCTCCGTAAATCGGGTACTTAGTACTGTAGCAGTTTTGCCTTGAAACACAAGAACGATTAAGTAATGCGCCTTTAATTTCAGAATGGACTGAAAGTAAGAATAATAATTTAAATCCACAAAGATCTAACTGTTCGTTGTGAGAGTCCCGATCCTACCGTACTCATTCTGCAAAATTGAGATTAGAGCGCGTTTGAAAACGGCCATGCTTCTAGCGATACATGTGTAGTATTTTCGGAATTCAAGTCGTTTTTTTTCAGAATTGATCTACTCGCTGATGAGAGCATCAAGAAGACGACATTATACATGGCGGGAGTGCCGAGGACCGTTTTGGACACTATCGGGACACCAAAAAATGAGATCGTGGTAAGAGAATGCCCCGAATCCCCATGCTTAGATCCCCCGATTCAGCTACGTGGCAGAATCTTCAACAAGGTACGAGCGAGGAGGACGAAAAGTCTCGAAGAATTCAGCAAATTGATCTCGAACAACTAAGTTTTCAACACTCACTGTGGTTCCAAAAGAGCACAAAGACAAATTGGTTCTTCTCCAAAATCGAGTCAAACTCTTCCTTGTTGCTGACTTCGACAAGATTGCCAACGTCATCGTCAAGATTCTGTCCGCTCCTTAATTTTTGATTTTTATTTATGAATAAATCTTTATGTACCTAGTCTCCAAAACAGCCGATTCGATGAAATTCAGCTCGATTGGACTGAACAACTCAAAATTTGGCTTCTTTTTCTCCTTTTGCGAAAGTTTCTGCAATTTTGTATGTATTAATCCTTCCAAATTAAGCCACGCAATAAGAAAAAAAATGAGAAAAATATTAGAGAGAAGACCTACCAGGAATTCTTCGTTCGAGAGTTGACGAATGAAACCAACTTCGTTTTTGGCTTCTTTAGACGCGTAAGGGATCAGTGGCAGTGGATAGTGTCGGTTGAGAGCACTTAAATTATTTATTTTGAAGTTGAGAGAGAATTCTCACTCAGGGAAAACGCTTGGTGTCTGTATGGATCCAAAACGGAGTTCAAAAAGTTACCGTTTTGGACACCGTTTGAAGCCATACAGACACCCTCCATAATTATTTTGTCGCCGGAACATCGGCTTCCTGTCGCCATTACGTACGCCGTCGCCATTACGTTGCCTCCTTGTCGTCGGTACGTCGCGTACCAGCGACGTGGCCACATGGTCGCCGGAACGTGGCGGTCGTGTCGCCGGTATGTCGCCTCCCTCACGACATATGGCGAGGAATAACGAAGCCTATCCAGGAAGGCGACGTATCGGCGACAAGACTAAAACGTACTAGCAACACATCGCTGCGTAAATCGTTTATACAAGTGCGCAGTTGTTGCGAATGGTGCACAGTCTTACTCAATTCATTTTTATTTATCAGTTAATGGGATGGTGCCTTTTCGAAAAAGGGAAATGCACGTGTCCAACTGAATTTGGAAACTAATTGCTGCATGCATCGCGAAAAGAAGGGATCGACAGGTGAAGGACAAATGTAAGTAATTCTAGTGATAATTTTAAAAATATATAAGTAGTCACCAGGATTGTTTTGCACTGCAACACATGTGTTTGAGAACAAAACGTTTTCAGAGCGCAGTTCAAAAAACAGTAAGTATGTTGAAAGAACGAAGGCAGTGGGAAGCTGTGAAATATCCGATAACAACAGACGAGACGTTGTGAATACGATGAAGCTGGTTCCTGGTGTGGAAAGTTACAATGAAAATGCAGAAACGCTGGAAGGTAAGTATTATTGTATACAGTTAAAAAGTGATAAACATAATCCCCAAAAATTGTTTCAGAATTAGATGTGATTGCGAAAAAAAAATAAATTTTCTTATGGAAGTGTTTTGTTTCCGTTTACTTTCATACTTCTACGAGAGAGTTGCGTACAAATTTGCTTGGATCGGGAATAAGTGCCAGTCAAATCGCGATGTGGAAAAGCACCTTATTGAAAAACCTGGAGCAACATTGTGAACATCGTTGCAGCAATTGTTAAGCGGTTGTCACGAGTTCCAAAACAAAGTGTGTATGCCGAAGGTAATTGTACTGATCATTCACACTCAGAAAAATTTAAGTCCCGATGAGAGACAAGGAATTGACTCAGTTTCGCGAGTACCTCTTCGCCTAGTACTCAGGAAACACCTGAGCACACGTGCAAAGGATCTCATTGTTCTACACAGGAAACTTCACACGTGAGACTTTTGTTATTAGTTGAAATTGACCCCATCGTTCAGAACCTTAACCGAAAAGACTTGCTATGGAAACGACGCTATCGGCAACGTTGTGAAACCCGCGTGGAATTTGAAGACGGAGTAGTCAAACTTCCGTTGATCATTAATTGGGATGGATTCAGGATCCGCGGCAACAGGTATATTTGTAAACTGAAAAATTATAAAATGAGGAAAAATAGTGAACTAAGTTCGATTTTAGAAAAGAATGCTGGTCCATTATGATATCAATCCCAGCGTTTGATGCAGTGACTCGAAATTCGGCCAAAAACGTTATGGTTCCACGAATGGGAACGTTCAGTCGTTCCATGACCCACAATTCTTGCTTCGCAGCTTCTTTTTGGAAAAAAGTGAAAGCTGTTCATGATAAATTCAAGACTTCGACGAGGAATTTGACAAATTACGCAAAGAAGGGGTCACCGTCACGATCAATCACAGGAAGTATAAGTTTCACACCGTGATTTTTGGCGTCTCTGCTGATAAAGCTGTCAGTCCTGAATTATACATGAATGTTTTCACAACTTTCTGATCGCTGTGTTTCAGGCAGTTCAAAAGTTTTTTGTCTTGAATCATGGACAAAGAAAGATGCAGCTGCTGAGTGTTGGTGTGATGTCACAGGAGAAAGGAACGTGGAAAACAACAGGACGATTTATCGGTGCGGTGCAGATTGCAGGGAAAGGCCGGATACACGTGATATCGGCAAAAACGAGTTCAAAAGTAATGCGAGTTATTCATTGATTCTCAACTAATGGAAGTTTTGTAGGATCGTCGGTCATAAATCAATGTGTCGGCACGCAAGAAATTTTGTATTATCAACTGCACTGTCAGCACTTGGGGCTCATAGCACAAGTCACCAAAGGTTGTTTGAGGTTCTGTTGGTTTTTTTTACTCATTCTAACCATTAAGGTTTATTCGTAGGCAACTCGAATATAAAAAAGTTCAATGTGGACACTCAGACGAGAAAAAAATGGAAAGATACCATTAGAATTAGGTGCCACATATCTAGCAAAAAGTCTGACCGATTTCAAACTCGCGGCAGTCGCATTTTTGTAAAATCAGTACGGTAGGGTCGGGACTCTCACAACGAACAGTCAGATCTGTGTGGATTTAAATTATTATTCCTTCTTTCAGTCCATTGAAATTGAAGGCGCATTACATAATCATTCATGTATTTCAAAGCGAAACTGCTACGGTAACTAAGTAACCGATTTACGGAGGTCAGACTTTTTTACAGGTAGAGGAAGATATGTGGGTGCTTTATCGATGTCTGCATGATACACATTGCAGAAGTGCCGATTGCCGTCGGGACGGTGCAGGAGTCCCATTGTGCCAGATGACGTGCAAAAAGCGAATGATGGAACGGAGCACTATGTTGTTCGTCATAATCTCGCATACATACATAATCTTTAGAATTTCCTTTTTGTCTACATCGTCTGTGTGCTAGGTGACTTTTTTGAAAACGGAGCTGGTGCGCTCCTTCTCATCATTGCACAACGTTGCAGATTTGAGAAAGATGATATCCTACCGGCAAGCAGTTCCAAGGAACACAAGGTTACTGAACATTGAATAATGTTAATCAACATATTCCCAGATTATTGTGGAAGTGCAACGGGAGCAGTGGGAAACGTGCTTTGGTGAAAATTCACAAACGCTGAAGGCACACGTTAGTTTTTGAAACTTGTGCAAGTATGGTAACTTGTCATATTAGGAATGGTGTGTCCACTCTGAGAAGAAAACACACGAAGTGAGAATGCCAGCAGCGACGAGCACTGCAGGATTTGAAGCTATGAACGCATTCTTAAAAACGAGTCGAAATCAACGACGTCAGACAGAAGTTCTCCATCGCAGGTGAGTTTTCAATATGGTTTCGCATACTAATCTCAGCAAAAGGATTCTACAAGTTTCATGTGCAATGAAATAACTCGAGAACACGTTGGAAACTGTCCAGGATCGCAGTTTCGCTTCCCAGCTCCAGGAGGCAATTCAGGATATTTCATCTAGCAGTTCTATACCGAAAGATGAACTCAGGGTGAATTTCCTACACTGACATAAGATATCTAATTTTAAACAGGAATCTATTTCAAATCTTTCTCCATCTGAAGAGGAGACGATTAAATCAGGAATTCTAGACGCCGAATTGGATGTAATCACATCAAACTCGTGAACAAAAATATATCAGCCGCCTTGAATGCAGGTAACAGGTACCACGTTTCAGGAACCTATACTGACATCGTACTCAATCGTCCAGAATGACGCGTCCATCCGTCCTCCTGTCCCAGATGTAAGCGTTAATATATATATCCGGGACACTTTTTTTTCAGTTCTCCTGTTACAACGTCGTAAGTCCATCCGACCTAACTATGGTGAACATGGATGACGAACTGTTAGGCCAGATTGCCTCGTCACGTCGGGAGTTACTGGTTCCAATTTCCCGAGAGATGACATTCAAGGAAACAA
>OZ022252.1:11620105-11655105 GCA_963978915.1 Caenorhabditis parvicauda
GAAAGAAAAAAAAACAAACCTTTCTCGAGGTCCTCAATTTCTCAAAAATTTCACCTCTTTCTCTTTCTCTCTCTCTCTCTCTCTCACGTTCTCTCTCTCTTTCTCTCCCTCACGCTCTCTCTCTCTCTCTCTCTCTCTTTCTCTCCCCCTCGCGCGCTCTCTCCTCCTCTTTCTCTCTCTCCAGTAGGAAAACATTGTCTGACTCGAGAGTAAGAAGAAACAATGATATCAAACATTTTTTATTATCAAAAATATGACAAGAAAAATATCACATAAAAAAGGCAAGACCCAACAACCAAAAGCAATCAGCACATATCTAGCAAAAAGTCTGACCGATTTCAAACGCGCGCCAGTCGCATTTTTGTAAAATGAGTACGGTAGGCCTACCCTAGGGTCGGGACTCTCACAACGAACAGTTAGATCTTTATGGAATTAAATTATTATTCTTACTTTCAGTGCATTGAAATTAAAGGCGCATCACTTAATCGTTCTTGTGTTTCAAGACGAAACTGCTACGGTACTAAGTACCCGATTTACGGAGGTCAGACTTTTTTACAGGTAGAGGAAGATATGTGATCAGCTAAAACCAACATTATTCCGAAAATGAGATCTATTCACATGGAGAAGAACAATGGTAACAAATTCTGATCATTTCAGTTATCGATGTTCAAAAACCAAAAGTTTTGAAATTTCGAAACATTCATTTTCAGAAATAGAAAAAGTACAATTTTTCTCGGAATTGCAGAAAATAATAAGTTTTGAATCTTTCAAAAATCTCAATGAAAGCACATCGATAAGCATCGTTCTTTCCTTAAATACAGAAGCTAGCAACATTTTTTTTGTAATTTTCGCATCTCTACCGTAATCTGGAAACACTTCAATCACTAAAAAAAAACTACTAAAATCATCCTAGTTTTTCGATCTTCAACATTGTTTTACTGTTTTTTTGTCTAGTTTCTCGAGAATGATTGTCTGAGCAACAACACAAAAATTGTGGATTAGTCAGAAAATAACAAACAGATTGTGAATTGTTCAAGTGCTTCTGAAACAATTTCAGTGTGTTAAAATTTGGTAGGAGTTATAGCTGAGGAAACAAAACTTGCTAAAATATTGCTCGCTTCTGGAAATCAAAACATACTAAACCATGAGTAGATCATTCTTGACGCTCGTAACACGATATCCAATGATCTTCGCGATCGCCACCTTCAATTGAGCGTCCCACTTTGCTTTGTTCTTGCTGTAATCAATTTTTTAGTTCAATTCATTTTATACGATTATTCACATCTTCTTTATACAGTGAGTCCGAAAAATGTAACTTTCATACAGTGCATTTTTGGAAGTACTGTATAAAAGCAGAATATTAAGAATTTCAAGAAATAAAACCAAATTAATTCCGAAACATCTGATTTTAAACATTATCAGAACAAAATTTGAAAATCATTCTTCAAGATCAGGTCTGTTGAATTCAATTCTTTGAAACTGATTTTTCTACAATTTCAATTCGGGTATCTGTTATGAAGATGTGAACAACCCATATGCCCACGATAGAAAGGGGATTATTAAAGAAAATAAATTATCAACTGAAAGCTCCAAAAACCTTTTCCCGTCAGTGTTTTCTTCTCTTATCAGCTTGCTGAAGGGTATAAATTAGTTATTTCATTATAGACAACTCGAAAATGCGTGAGACAACTTTGTAATGGGTTGAACTCAATTCAAAAAGACAATCAGTAGAAGGCATTACTAACACCACTGTCTGTGCCAATGGTCTCGTCGTGACGTATTTTACTAGGTTAGTTAGTTTAGTGTTAGGCTTAGGCGGAGATTTCAAAGCTCAGGTTTGGAACTGCTAAAACACGGCACTCCAACACCGTCAGTGGTGTCTTTCACTGATTTCCATTTTTTTTAACAGAAAATTCACATTTTTTAAGATGAAAAAATACCTGTACAAGTTGAGATAGATAGCGGCTAGAATGATCAATCCACCCCACAGGTATTCTATCGTGAACGGCTTGGAGAACGCCAGAAACGATACGGTGATCGTGAGCGCTTTCCTCAACGTCGTTACTGTGACTGCCAAGAGAGCTCCGAAGCTCTGAAAATGATGGATTACTACCGGGAAAATCAATAGTTACACCAAATACCTCGCCTGAATTCAAACGACAACCGATGTCTGTTCAATTGGCACTGGTGCATTTAGGCTTAGGCATGGCCAAAATGGCTTGATTTGGGGGGTCGACCTGATATATTTGTTACTCTAAAGAATGTCATCGAATATGTCGACCGAAATTTAGGAGAGTGCAATGAAATTATTATCTACTCAGACTGAATCGACTTTCAGTGTTGTTCTAACCTGAGTTGAGACCTAGCCAGATGTGTTGGGAAGGTCGAGGGATGAATTTTTCTTTCAGAATTTTTTGCAACTCTTTTTTTTACAAGCGAGAAAAATATGAACTAGAAAAATAGCGACCTCAAACACTACACATTTGGATATAACAGTGATCACTCAAAATTTCTTGCTTGCGAGAGATCACTCATTTTGGAGTTGAGAATATTAAAATATCTCGCTTGTAACAAAAAACGTGCAAAAATTTTCTACATGAAAATTCCATAATTTGATCTGCTTTTTTAATACATTTGATTAGGTTTCAACTCTAAATTAGAATAACATTGGAAGTCAATTCCTGTTAATAAAAATTGTCTAAATCATATTCTCGCCTTCATTCTTATTTTCAATGCTTGAACTTCAGAATTCACTTAATAAGAAAAACTAGACTGAATCATAGAAGCAAGAACCATTTCCTGACATGTAAGCTTACAAGGTGCCACATTTTTTGTGATAATCAAGTTTAAACTTTGATCAAATGCTTTGTGCCTAACCAGTGCTTTGAACCATACCAGGGACTAAAATTTTAGATGTCGACAAAGATTCAGTCTACTTTTTCGTATAAAATTCAGAATTCTGTCATAATTGAATTCCGTGTCACTCCAATGCACAGTACTCAACTTTTCAAAATCAAAATTACCTTAACTAGATTCAATACCACATTGACACCAAAGTATCCTAGGAGTCCAAAAATGAGGCCGTATCCGTATGTGTGCCAAGCATTCTGAAACATTTGGTTTTTGAAGTCTTCTAGAGCGCTCAAATATCCCCTGCGTAGCAAGACTTCTCTAACGATGAACTTTTCTCTCTCCCTCTGCGCTCTTTTCTATTTCCCTCCAGCAATTCAGACATGTAAACGCGCTCTATTGTCACCAGCCTGGATTTTTTAAAAACTTTCTTGAAGTTTGACAATATCTTAATTGCGATAGTTTCAAAAAAAACCTCGTAGAAGAAGGGGACCGCTGTGAAGAGTTCTCCAGTTATTAAAATATAGACGAAAATGTAGACCGATCCGATTCCATATGAAAAAAGCACCTGAATCAAATTTTTTAAAAAATATACCACTTTCAAATGGTTCGAAAAGAGATAATTTTTACATTCAACATCAATCAATTTGCAAATACGACATATTTCTTTAGTTTTTGTTTATAGTTTTACTTTGCTAAGAAACCTTTCAAAAAACGGTCGAATATTTTGTTTACAAAATTATTTTACAGTTTTGCCCATTTTATACAAGTTTTCATGATTCTCGAAAATTGTCCAGTTATTTCTGAAAAGTACCGTTTGCTATTATTTCTTTACACACTGTTTTTAACAGCTAAATGAAAAAAGTCAAAACTGACCATTTCCGTAGTCGACCCTCCATACTGCTTCATACTCTTTTCTTGGACATTTCCAATGACCGCATCGGCAAGAAGAGCTCCAGAGATCATTATGTATCCAGTTGGGTCGAAGTTCGGAGAGACCTTGCTATCGGCCAACGTGAAGACGATAATTCCTGAAATCTAGTTTTTCCCAGTTCGCTACAATAAAAATTAAAGTATGATAGAAAGAAACCTGATACATGTCGTATCTATTATACGGGAAATTCGAAATTAGATTGAAAGTTATAAAAGAATACATCGCATATTGTACTCTATGTGTATAAGATGGATCTGATCCGTTCGAGAAGAATAATCGAAAACAAACCTAAACTCATCAGCACTGCTGCAGATACGTCCAGGAGACCGTATCTTTTCCCTTGAATAAGTATTCCTCCGATCAAAACTGGGATCAGTTTGCAGCACTTGAAGATGACCTGAAGAATGGACTTTCAACAATCATCCAAAACAATACTTTTTTCCATAAAGTTTGTGACAAACACGACTGCAAATCAAAATCCATAGTGTGAAAAATGGTGAGCCTCGTGAAAGCTCGGCCTGGAACTTTGCCAAATTAATCGGAGTTCTCTTCGACAACCCCTAATACTATTCTGTTTTTTTTTGTTTTCATATACTTTGAAATAAATTGTTTTTTTTTCTGATTAAAACGATGGAAGCTAATGATTGCAATTTCCTGAATATCACCGAACGTAGAAGATGACTTAAAAACGAATTTGCGAAATTCACCATTGTCGGGTAGTTGAGGTATCCAACCGATGAGTTCGACAGTCCCATCGTGGCCACTGTCAAGAAGGCGATGATACAATATGTACGGATCGGCACACTGAATATACTCGTAAAACGCCGTGTTACAAAGACGAGAGTGAGAAATTTGACACATCATAAAATGGTTGATTTCACAGGGTGCTTGGGTATCCGAGAGTTGGCTCTTCACAAAAGTTGTTCTTCCAACCTAACCTAAGCTTGTAATAAAAGAAAATAACTGTTGGCTGCAGATTGCAGATAGATTAATACATGACGTCATGAACATGGGTTGTTTTTACAATGTGTCAAATTCCTCACTCCCGTCTTTCTAGGACTCCGTCAAAACGTTACTCTAATGAACAAATCAAACTTTCTCTGTCGTTCGTTCCATATCGTCGCTTCACCGTAGGCACAAGTTGTGTAGATGATAAATTGGAAGAAAGTCAGATACCAACCGAAAGGCTTCATTCCGGGTAATTTGAACAGTAGTTCCTGAGAAGTTATTTCTGACTAAAAAATAAAATGAGATACCTGAACATAACCATATGAAACGTATAGAACGAACACTGAAAGGGACAGCAGTGTGAACTGAACCCATATCGGCCTGGAAAAAAAAGAAAAGTGAGAAAAAACGTAACTGAAACCAACCGTTTTGCTATATTGAATCCGAAGAGGTGAACTGGAGGCAGTTCTTGTGTTTCGCGGTACTTCGGTAACATCTAGAGAACACAAACAGTAAACGCCACGAAGACAATGCAATTGTGCTCTACTGCTGACGTGCTGGCAAACTATTTACGAAATGAACAGAATTCACGCGAGACCAGCTTCGTAATGATGGGTCGATCCAGGACATGGCATCGATGCTTATCTACGGTAGATCGTAACGATTAAAACCGTCCACTAGATATTTTGCAGCTCAACAGTATTCAAGAACGAAAATAAGATGAAACGATAACAATTTATTGAAACGAAAACAATTTTACTGTCTTGTGTTCAAGTAGTTCTGCACAGCGTTGCGTGCAGCAGCATCGTTACCCCAGTTCTTGACAACAGCGCTGGAGCATCCGACAACCTGAATACATGTGAATATAAAACAACCAAAGTTACAACAAACCTTGCGTGCCTTTCCTTCAGCATCTTGCTTGTAGAGACCAGCGTATTCTCCGATGGTCTTCTTGTCAGCAACCTTGATGAGAGGGATCTGGTGCTCTGAGCACAGGGTCTCGATGAGTTCGACGTATTGTGGCTCGTCACAGTTCTCAGCGAGTAGAGCAAAGTGGGCCTCTCTCCTTAAATTTCAATTGCTGATGAGTGTTTGAAAACGATTTTTAATTGTCAGAATCATCTTTGGAACGTGCGATTTACAGAAACCACTCGTGTGGCAGAGGAACTCGTATTCTTGCACATTACGACTTACACAAAACAATACTTGTTACGTATAATGTTAGATGTGCTTTATGGTTCATTAATTCATTCTAACAAACTCACTTGTCAAGAGCCTTAGCGGACTCACGGAGTCCCTTGGCAAGTCCGTCAGCGTAGTAAGCAGATGTGAGAGCTCTCTTCAGAGCAGTCTGCAGATCGAGTGGTCCATCTGGCTGCACAGCGACTGCTGATGGGATCTGTACTTCATCTCTGAAATTAGTATCTCGAATGTCAGAAACATCTTGGAGCACATAAAGATTTCGCTTAACATGCGTGGCAGAATAACTTTTCTTTTTTTGCATCTTTCTAATTTTCATTCAGAAACTGAACAAAAATTCAGTGATGCGAACACTAACTAATAATTTCAAAAACTAACCCTCCTGCTGACATGATGATAGCTTCGATGCAAGACTCCTCGATGAGCTTCTTACCTAGAAAACAAGCCGTATTTGAAACATTTTCATGAGAAGAATTAGGAAAAGACAAAATTAAAGAAAATACCAACTTTTGCAGGCTGCGTATCGCCGCACTGCAAAGTCGATACTCAGCAGGAACAAACACACACCGCGAAGTTCGAATGCAATAAATGTTTTTTTTTATATTTTGCTAAATTTTGTACTTGTTTCCAGTTTCATCTATGTAGAAATTGTGAATTTTACTATTTTCAAGAATATATTATCAAAAAAGAATGTTAAGTTTATTCACTATCCATAGTTTTCGAAATTCATTTAAATTCTGGGATTTTGATTACTGAAATAATTACTTAATGATTTTTTTAAATTTATTTTCATCAATGTAAAGTTTTACCAGCAGTTGAGAAAAAAGTCTTGTTTATATAAAAATTTCTATAATCAATTTTCAGAAATTCAACATGGATCAGAACAAAGACAGCGCGTTGTTCAATGCCGTCGAAAAGACATTGATATCGAAACTCGAAACACTCAATTTTGAGCGAGATTGTTCTTTATCAAGCTCCCTTACAGCAAGGCAGTTCATGGTGAACAATAGTTAATTCATCGTTTAAAATCGTTTTAGACGCTCGCTGAGAAAGACTACGAAGCGCTTGTCAATGTTGTTTCGTCTATCACCGAAGTCTTTGAGCATAAAAAACAATGTTTGATGAAAAAGGTTTGATTCGATTTGAAGTAACAATATAAGTTTAATTCTAGATCGAAGAGAAAGAGAATAGAGCAAAAGAAGTTCAAGAACTACTTCGACTGTCAAGGACTGTTGTTGATAGCATTATCAAAGTGGACCGTGAGTTAGAGAGAAATACTTCTATAGTGTTTTTGTTTCAGAAATAAGCGAAAATTTGAACGATTCAAAGTTCGATTTCTTGCAAAAACCCGCGGTAGTTACCAAGAAGACTCAGCCTTCGGTGGTTCCAGTTGTCGAAGAAAAGCAGAAGGTTGAAGGTTCTTCTAGCAAACGTAAGATTTTTTCGGGAATTCGCAGAATTCTCTGAAAAGTTGATCAGCATCATCTACGACGTCATTCCTAACCCTTTTTGAAATTGAAATGATTAATGGCGGAACGGTACGTTGAGGACACGTATGATAATCAAATCCTTGAAACGCCAGTTCAATTGATATTTTTGTTCAGTCAGAGAAGTTCTTCACTGATCTCAAATGATAATAATAGTTTTCAGGGCCGGTTTTCACTTCGAATTACGGAAAACTCATGATGTCGGATAGAAAGACTACCGAGAATGAAAGTGTACTGAAGACCATTGAAAATGTTCAAGTTGCCAGTCCAGTCAAAACGGAACCGGAGGAATTCATAATTCGTGAGTTTTTCAGAAATTATTTATTTCGTTAAATGAGTTGAAGTTCGACGTTTACTGCTTCAAAACCGATCGACTTTTATAAATCTTATGTAGGATCTGTTTCTGATGACAAAAAACTGTTTGGTCCTATCTTAGCTCATCGGGCGTTAGACATAAACTGTCTGAACTCCGTTGGAGAGGTTCTGTTTGCGCGGAGATGCGCATCAACGTTGTAATTCGATCCAATCGCTTAGGAGTAGGCATGGGTTTCCTTACTGTGTTACCTGTCCTCAACGTGACTGTTCAGTATTGATAATTACAATTTCATTGAAGTGAGGCCTGTAAACACTGCTATACAAAACCTTCCAGCGCCCATCAGAAAACTCAACTTCGACATGACCCTCGGAGATGAAACGATAATGGAGCCGAAAACAACACCAAGTGTGAAGGAAAAAGACCAAGAACCCAAACCACTCTCTAGACCTGTATTCTCATCGTCCTTTGCCAAGTCCCACTGGTAAATTCAACTAGCATGATCTTCTTTAGTTTTCCCTCTGGGAGGTCCAGTTACCGACAAATTTTGATGTTTAAAAATGTGATTTTTAAAAAAGTAAATCTGCACACCTCCTTCCCTGACGCGTATACTGTACGTGTATCTGCATCCCAAATATAAAACAAAATATTTATTCTCAAAAAGTCCAATATAAAATGAAGTTTTATTCATTTCGTTTTTGTAGTCTTGTCCCCTTTTGCGTTCATTATGTTCTTCTGATCCTGAGCTGTAAATAAATTATGTTTTAATTTTGAACATAGACAAACTCTAGAAAAAAAAAATTAATATATAGTTAATTGAGGCACCAAAAAAATTAACTCTGAATGTACTCCGGAATCAACTCTGAATTTACTCCGGAATTAACTTTTTGCGAACATCTGAAAGTAGGATACCGAAATAGTAGAGAACCGGAGATAATTTTCAAAAGTTACCAGAATCAGTTTTAGGTGCTTTTCTCTTTTTATGACCTCTGTGATCGTTCAACTTCATATGAAGTTAATTCCGGAGTACATTCAGAGTTAATTGTTTTGGTGCCACTCAATTAACTCTATATTAATTTTTTTTTCTAGAGAAACTAACCGATGCTCTTGTAAAGACAGTTCTCCGGGAAACAGAGTGGGTCGAAAACGTTCTTCGAAAAGTTTGTTCCCTTCTCATCAATATCGAAAAGTTCAATGAATTGTTCGTAACTCATTGGATTGCCGAAGTCTTGACGACCTTGGATCGCTGCGTTCAGGTTGACTCCTGCTTCTTTTTGAAGAAATGCCTTCTCAAATCGTTCCTGAAACGAAAATAATGAAAATCTATTGAATATGTGATTTTTAGTTCGGGTTATCTCTAGATTTGTTTTTTTTCAAACAGGAATATTTGAAATAGTGATGATTACAAGCAGATATTTTCGGCAAATTGTAAAAGGCACCCTGGCGGACCGGCACCTCGGCACCATCAAGTCTGCCATGATGGGAGTGGTGCCGCGAACAGTGGTGCCACTTTTTGCGATTCGGCACCACTGTTCGGTGAGAGTGGTGCCGTGGTGCCAAACTGAAAAAGGCACCCCGGCGGACCGGCACCTCGGCACCACTGCGTCCTCGGCACTAGGCATGGGCATATTGCCAATTTTTTTTTCGAAATTTGAAATTTTTTGTGAATTTGATTCAGAATCTGACATTCGATTCTGACATCATTGTCGACGACATCGTCGGTGACGTTGTCAAAAAAAATTTTTTTTGAAAATCAAATTTTTTTGTGATTTCAATTTAGAATCTGAAATTTGAATGTCAGATTCTCAAAAGAATCGAATTTCAGATTCTGAATTGAATTCACAAAAAAAAATTCGAATTTCAAAAAAAAAATTGGCAATATGCCCATGCCTAGTACCGAGGACGCAGTGGTGCCGAGGTGCCGGTCCGCCGGAGTGCCTTTTTCAGTTTGGCACCACGGCACCACTCTCACCGAACAGTGGTGCCAAATCGCAAAAAGTGGCACCACTGTTCGCGGCACCACTCCCATCATGGCAGACTTGATGGTGCCGAGGTGCCGGTCCGCCAGGGTGCCTTTTACAATTTGCCGATATTTTCTTGTATTTTGCAGAGTTCCGCTCAACTCTGATCATGATTCACGTTTTCTTAAAACTAATATACTTTTGAAAACGAGCGACTTTTCCTCTCTACGCTCGGCTACTCGACTTTCGATGCTCACATTTTGCGATCATTCTCAACCTTCTCTCTTTTTTGAAAAATCATATAAGAAAACCTTTGGGTCGACCGTCAACATTTTATGAAACCTTGACTAAAAACCACAACGTAGCAAAGTGATTCCTTTTTCATTGCGAGAAAAAGAAACGAAATATAAAACATTTGAATTATCGCTGAAAGGCGCAAAACGATTGAACACGTGAGAATCATCAATCTGACGTTAGGACCCTCATTTCTCTCTCACTCTCTCTCTACCGTAGTTGATGAGAATTTTAGAAATGAAAATTCCTCACGAAAAAATCTGACGTTGAGACCCTCATTTCTCTCTCTCTCTACCGTAGTTGATGTAAATTCTATGAATGAAAATGTCTCACGAAAAGTGGGCGGTTCCTTTGATAACGTGGAAGGAAAAAGTATAAGAATCGGAATTCACCTGTAGTGCGGGATCAACCTCTCCATCTGGCGCTGGTGGCATTTTGATTTCATTGTCATCCAACCGTTCGGGAGTTGCATTCTTCTCCAAATCGTCGTCAAGAATGTCCACATCAATATGTGTTGGTGTCGAATTCCCTGGAGAACTTTCGTCCATCTGAAATTCGAAATGAGTAAACACTGAAAAGTTTTCTTCATACCTGTTCGATGATTTCCTTCCCTTGCTGGAGCGCCAAATCAATCAAGCGTTCTTCTTCATCACTCTGGTCGTCTTGGCTCACACGTGCGGGAGGTTTTGGTTCTTCGTTCACTTCTTTAGCGTCTGGAGTATTGAACTGCGATTCGCCATCTCGTGTAGTTGAAAAATCATCTGAAAAAAGAAAGATGAGTCCAAGAACTAAATTTAAAATAATCACTGAACACCTAAGTTTAAAAAATATATTTTACCTTGTATTATTGGTGGAGACCGAGACACCGAACGCTCTGAAATTGGAGATTTAATTTTAAATTTCTTATGATCTTTAGAAACGTCCGAAAGAATTGGGTAAAGGACGAATAACTCGCAAAAGAAACGAAATTTACCATAAAACCTGTCGTCGTCTCCTGGAGATGGTGCTGAAATATTTAAATTGAAAAATAACGTGTTTCTAAAACTTACACTTCCTCCGTTGTGAATCTGCATTCGATGGGGATGTTGAAGCTGATGGCTCTGGCGAAAGTCTTGGTTTCTTTGATTCTGAATATCAGTTTCAAGAGAACTAACAAGAAAAACCAACCACTGAACGACTTTCTTCTTGGTGAATCTTCATCGCTTTCCCCATCATAATCCACAAGATTGAGCATTTTTTAAATGTAAAAAAACAAAAAAAAACAAAAAAAAAAACGCTGCGCGTCTTTTAAAATGTTTTCTCTGAACGCAGAAAAAACTCGCTTCGTCGTAAATAAAGTGAAATGAGATCTGTTCGGAAACGTTGTGTCTTGATCAAGTTCAGTTTTTTGTGATTGAGAGACGCGAGAACTTTTTATAAAACGCATGACAAAAATTTTCCTATTTTCGATGTCGTAAATTAGCCAACAACCACGCGAAAGGATCGCTCATAATACGTGTTGTTCATTTCGTCACCAGCGCTCGTGTAGCGCAGTGGCTGTGACTTTGCCTCTGCTCAACCATCGACAGAGATCGATTCCCGTCCGTGAATGAAGACACTATGTTAGGGACATCTGTAACACTGTGAAGATTTAACGATATAGTAGTACTGACACGAAACGACTTTTGCTACTTCTTGTAGTTTCTGTCAATTGTCGCGAAACGGGTATCATCGCGATTACACACTTGAATCTTCAAAAGCAAAAAGATGCCCCGATTGCAACATTTGTACGGTAAAAATAGCCCTTATCAGTCAATCAAGCGTGCAAAATGTCTAGCCGACTGGTTCAAACTAATCTTCACAGAGTTACCGTATCCCTGTGCGATATCAAAAAGTCGGGTGTAACGTCTTTGAAAGTCATCTTAAAAGATCTCCCTGGACCAAACACAAACCTCATCAGTCAATTGAACCACGCACACTCGGTACAACCTCAAGTTTGTAATAGAGAAAGTGATTTAGTGATAAGCATTCATCTCATCGGTTACCTACTCACTCTCAAGCCTTCTTTTCTTGAGAACCATGAGGAGACCCATTCTATATCTCTGCTTACTGGTCATTTCTAGTGTTGGTGAGTTGAGTTGGTATCATGGAATAGTATCATTTTGAAGATTGTCTGTTGTCTAAAGAAGAAGTTGATCATCTGGTAGACATTGCACATGCCGTTAGAAGGTACGCTGTTTTGTGATCTCCATAATTTTTTGTTTTCATTCGGTAAACCCTACAAAGCGGGGACGTTACGGCGACATTGTGGTGATGTACCGGCGACAATGAGGAAAAACGTCAAAATAATACTTTTTGTGCCGGTACCTCGCCATATTGTAGACACTGCTTGTTCCAGAGTAAAAAGGAACCCATTCAAACGGGAAGATCCTCGTGACAGTGACACAGACTTGCGGGAAAAGGAGAAAGCCGAAGACGTCAGTGAGGAGGACGATGTGAAATTCAGTGATGACAAACGGAAGGTCTTCGAGGTAATAAGTTCATTGCTGAAGAAATATATCTCATTTCTCAAAAACCACTACAACAATGCTTTTCAGGGAGACAAGTCAGAGTACTGTGACCGGTTTGAACAACACTTCTCCTTCTATTGCGTGGGAGATGTCGATCGAAGCGGGAAGTATGATGATGTAAGTCGTGTTTTTGACGACTGTTGAAGTCATGTTCAGGTGACGTCAAAGTTCTGCCCTGCGTACAAGAAGGCATGCCCCGGGAAAACTATCACGTTGGTTTTTCAAAAAGTTTCTCTCTTTCTCACTCCCTCTCTTCTCTAATCACCTTCTTCCAGCAACTCGGTCCCGCAGACATCATGGCCAGAAGACCCATTCTCAAAGAAAATCGTAGTTTCAAGCCCCAGACGGCCAGCTCAGCCAAAGTTAAAAGAAGAGAGCATAGACTCGGATGACTATGACGAAGAAGAAGACGAAGAGATCTACATCACCGAGCTGAGGGTACGTCTTTCCATGACCTTACCACACGGACATCTTTTAGCGACGATACCCGTGTAAGCCAGACTGTGACATCCGTATCTTCCCACATTGTACCGAGGAATGTAAATGTGACTATCTCTACCCAACAGTACAGAAGTTCTGTAACCCACCACCGCTACCGCTGTTTCTGAACACATGCAGGTGCGTTCTTTTCTAGAAATATTGAGGGCCGAGTTCGAAACAGTCGTTTTTTCGCTCGCTCTCTCTAAACCATGCGGGACAGGGTTTAACACTTTTGGTCGTTCCAAAAGTGGGCGTAACGGGGGCGAGACAACCAAGGATACTCGGTTAAAAATCGATTAGTTGCAAAACTTACAAACCGAGATCTTAATTACATTTTCGATATTGGTTAGTCTCCTCGAAATATCTCACAATAACTTCTTGCAAGCTCATTAATAGCGGTTTTCTCAGAATCCCAAGCTTGTAAATAATATTCAATTCAATATACAGCTGTTTTACGTTAAAGATCAGAACTGTATTGTTTATTAGTGGTCAAATAGTTACATTGTGTGCGTAAATTCATAAACCAGGGCCAATACCAGGTATATGTACATCATGTGTTGATAATAATAACCATTGTTATGCTGTCGTGAAAGTATTAGTTTTCCTCAAATTTTCCCAAAGATCAATAGTTTCTGACTACAAAAGCTTCCAGAGTTTATCATTGATCAAACACTAGAAGCGTTGAAACATGAAAATCACTCTTCGGTGCAAAATGAAAAAAAAAGACTTTTCCGACAACCTAATATCAAGTCCGAAGATCCGTCAAATCATGGTTTCAGTTAATAAAAGAATCCATGGAAAAATTGGGGTTTTGAATATCGCGGGCTAGTTTCGACTTGGCCAATGCAAGGTCGATGCGCTCCCGCTCTAGTCGTACCTTCATAAGTTGTTTTTCCAGTTCTGCCTTTTCTCTTTCAATTTTCATTGCCTGTTCGATCTGCCTACACTGCAGGTCTATCAGTTTTTGTGCAGACTCCAGGCTGTGTGACAATTCTGGAAATTTAATTTGTTTCGTTTTTACGTAACCATCTTACAAAAATGTCATTAAATACACACTATAGTCTTTTTGTTTTAGACAAAATCAAAATCTCACCTCCATTATCATTGTTTGTTGTTTCAGTCGATGATCCGTTCAAAACTTCAGTGGTGACGTTGTGCGCTAGAATAGAGTGATTAGTTTATTATCATTTTAGGTTACAGGGGTTCTCGTGTTCCTCTCCCTCATTCTGGTTCAGGTTGATTAGTGAAAATCCCATCAAAACGGTTTTTTTTCGACATTTTTATAGACATGGACTAATCCTGCCCTCTCGGTTGAGACATGACCAAAAATGGTACCGTTCATCATTTTGAGCGACAATGTATGTCAATTAAAACAAAAAATCAAGACTTGACGACATTCTAGAACAAAAAAGAAATCTTCGTCAATAAGCACACATGATTTTCAATTCTAAAATTACCTTCAGTCCTATTCTCTTGTTGAATACATTTTCTGATAGGGGTTCCGTTAGTTGATGAACCTTAAAAATACTCATTAGCGTTTGGATTTAATTTTTTTATCCAGCAGCAAAAATTTTTTCACTCACTCACGAGGGAAAAAATACAATAAAACCCTCATCTACTCACTTGTCAGTCTTGTTCTTCTAATGTTAATCGTGAATGGCTTCAAATTATTTCTGATGGTATTTGACTTTTTTTCACTCGTTTCGAAAAATTTCACTTATGTGAAACTCTGATTTTTTTCTTTTCAACAAAAGTTTAGCAACTTTCAACATCAAACTCCGTCAAAACTTATGCGATCACCATCAATTTTTCTTTGGAATCACTTCAAACATTTTTTGTTTTCATGTTTATTTTATTTTCATTCTGGAACAAAAAACGAAGTTTTAAAGAGATATGAACAGAAGAATGAGAAAACCTGTTGGAAGTAGTGAACGGAAATTTGTCTTTTGTAAAACAAATTTAGTTAGAAAACGAACAGAAGCAACTCAATTTTAATTGTTTGACGTAACTTCACAGAAAATTTGAGGGTAATCGCTCATGTTTGGAGTGAGTTATCGTCGAAACTGAAAGTTGCTAAACTTTTGTTTGCTACTGTACATACATAAGTCAAAAAAAAACAAAAAAATCACCATTTTCATGCACTTCCCTCGAGTGACCATTTGAAGAACACCCTGAAAAAGTCGGTTTGAAGGATTCTAAACTCGCGAAAATACCTTCTGATTGATTGTCATACTGTGCGTACGAGTCGTCCACACGCCGCGAATCATGCATACCTGTCGGAATTTTTCTTTAAAATACTCTTTTTTTCTCGAAAAATCACCATTCTGAAGTAGGTATGAGAATTTCGTCTCTGGTACTTCTTCTGCAACGTCCATTTCATCAACATCCGATTCGTCAGACTCAAGAACAACTGAAATTTATATAATTACTTTCATCACAATTCAGTTCTTCTTCTCTCACTCTCTCTCGGTGCTTATAGCGGTTAATGCTGGTTGCTACTAAAGCGTTTGTAATTTATTAGTTACACATATATCGCTGGAAGCATGGTCGTTTTCAAACGCGCTCTAATCTCAATTTTGCAGAATGAGTACGGTAGGAGTCGGGACTCTCACAACGAACAATTAGATCTTTGTGGATTTAAATTATTATTCTTACTTTCAGTTCATTGAAATTAAAGGCGCATTACTCGTTCTTGTTTTTCAAGGCGAAACTGTTACGGTACTAAGTACCCGATTTACGGAGGCCAGACTTTTTTACAGGTAGAGGAAGCTATGTGAGATATTATTGTAAAATTAAGAGAGAAGAATGTGACATTTTTCGAGAGCCACGTATTCCTTCGTGTGAAAATGAAAAAGCTCACTCCATTCGACACGTTCTTGATCCGCATTCGCAAGGAAAAAGTTGAGCAACTTCCTCTGTCCTTCAGACCTCGGCCTCTTGACTTTCTCACCGTTCGAAACCGCTTTCAGTGCCTTTTTAGCTTTATGAACGTTCGATGTTAGCCATCGTCTTACCTACAATTTCAGCCATTTTTATTATACATCACACTATCTTCTTGATAACTAACGATCATTTTATTTCATTTAGTCCAACAAAAAGTTTTGAAGGAACATTTCTAATTAGAGACACTAGTTGTTTGGGACTCCGGAAAATATTGCATTTTTTTATTGCTTACTTTTGATTACTATTCTTCACCCTTGAAATGTCTAATCTTTGAATGACATCTGGTGTACATTTGAATGTTTTTAGTAGTCGTCTCAGAAACGCCTAATATTTAAATGAAATTCAAAAGTGTCATTAAAATATCTTAGATGTAACATTTGGAAAAATAATGACATTTAAAGATGTCATGAAGAAATTTAAACGATGTGTAAAGATTCAAATGACACCTTCAAACAACATTTCTTCTTTTCTGGAGTAGAGAGAAGATGAGGATTTCATTGTTTTTCTTTCATCTCACGAAAAAAGATTTCCAAACAACAATCGGAAATGAAAAAGGACTAAAATTCCTTTCAGCACTAATTTTTTTTAAGAAAAAAAATTACAAGCTCGTAATTTTTGTCGTGGCCCAACTGGGCGAGTCGACAATGCCATTTTTGCATCACATCCTTGTTGGGAATGATGTTTCCCTTCCTTTTGGCGTAGTCAATATACCAATCGGCAAGATAGTTCATTGCCTCCGGATCCCATCTTGGGTGACGCATTTTCATGGAATCTGAGACTCGTTTAACTGGATACAGGGATATGAGGTATGAAAGATATTTGCAGTATTCAATTTGAAGCCGTGCTAGGAAGACGGGAGTGAGGATGTTGACATATCCAAAAAAAAGCAACTTCACAGTGTATATGAGTATCCGAGACTTGGCTCTTCACAAAACTTGTTCTACCAACGTTAACGAAGCTTATTGTAGCTTATTGTGTTGAAGAATCAACTCTTGGATACCCAAGTACACTGTGAAATTGACCATTTTATGATGTGTCAAATTCCTCACGGCGTAATCTTATGATGTGTCAGGGACACGTAGATCACGTAACATCACAAAATTTACTTTTTTTTCGAGCAAGATTTCAAAATCAAAGATTCTTAGAGAGAGTAGAAATTTAGGTTATGGTATAACGGATGTCCCAAGTACGAGCGCTACCATTACGCTTCTCAATTCGTCTACTCGAAGGCCGAAAAGGGAAAGAAATTGCGTAAGGGGTTGAGCGAATTCAAGAGAAATTTGAGAGAATTCAGCCGGACCGAACATCCGACCAGTCAATCCATACAACATCCCATCACCTGGATCTTCGTTGGCGCCGATTCGAGTCAAGCGATTGGCGGAAGAAAATGAAACGTTTGTTCATCAACTGTTAGAAGGTCTAATAGAAAATTCACAGAGTACTGTTCGAGCCACCACCACTTCCTGTAACACCAAGGAAGGATTCCGTAGTGAGCAATAGTTCACCTGCACCATCGCTTATTACCGAAGATGCGAGAGGTGTTCTCTCCAAGTACATGAGGACCAAGAAAAGAGTAAGAAGACGTTTGAGGAGCAAGAAACAAGTGAAGACGTCTCCAAAGCAAATGACACCGAGAGAGTTGTACATGAAGTTGAGGTGAGTTGTCACTTGTTGGAAATTTTGACAAGTAGCCAGTGAGAAAAGTTAATACTTTTTTTTAGTGCAATCAACTCAATCACCAAAGATGGGTTGAAATGGACAAAAGATCCGGCGAGTCTACGCGGAGCAGGCCCAATAGCTGATGCTCTTGCAAGCACCGAGTCTCCCGTTGACGGAATAAGTGAAGAGAAATTGGCACCACTAAGACAGAAGTTGTCTGGAAATGGGAAGGCGAGGTAATAGAGACTTTTCTAATTAAATTGACTGTATTGTACAGAGCGTATCAAGGAAATGTGCCAGTAGTACCATCAGAAAGTGCTGCAGCTGACGACACTTTCCGAGCTTTCGACGGTCTATCAGACAGTCACGGAATCGTTCATCGACCACACAGTACCAGTCCTTTCTCAAAGCCAGGACTGTGGGAGCCAAACCCAGTAGACCCACACAGTAGAGATCCGACAAACAAGTATTTCTATCACCCAGAATCAGTCAACGTAGACTGGCTCAATGGACAGGTATGGGAGAGACAAGATGGATAAAGATGAATATTTCAGTTAAATTGGGGTGCTCACTGGGCAGTACCAGCTGCTGGTACAGGAGGAACTCAAGGTTACAGTGCGGTTCACTTCCCGACAATAGGAACTTTCCTCAATATTCCTGATGACTACGACTAAAAGCGTGTACATAAGATTGAATTAATAAATTATATGAAATGATGAATTTATGATTGTTTATCTTTTGAATAATAATGGAATACGCGTAAGGAAGAAAACTCAAAGATCTTCCGACGCATCATCGCGATGGTACAAACAGGAAACTTAATACCGAAAAGTAGACTGAATCAATTTAATCAAGAATCATTTCCTTATGAGGTGCAAAAATTTTTTGTGGTAATCAAGTTTAAACTTTGATCAAATCTTAGCTTTGTACCTAACCAGTGCTTTGAAGCTTACCTGAGCCTAAAATTTGAGGTGTCGACAAAGATAAATGAAAAAAGATTTATGACGCGATTCTTGATTTATTTGATTCAATCTACTTTTTCGTATAAAATCAAACAGTAAAAGGAAAATAACAAAAATAATAATAGTTGCGCGTCATTGTAAAAGTCGGTACCGTAGACACTCAAATTTTCGACGCAACAATGCACAAAATATTTTTCTTCTAGAATTTTTGAATTTCTTCGTAGATTTCTGAAAACGTTTCCTGACTTATCTCTCTCGTCTTCTATTCTAGAATTAGTTGTGAAGGTGTAAGATAGTTTTACGTAGTTCGCTTTGTTCTTATGTGGCCAGCCAAAGCTGTTTGAGTAGCATTTAGGAAAGTTGTTTCTAGAAGGGTTTAGTTTGATGATTTTCTAGCAATTTCACAATGAGCTTCTGTAATGAATAGCTGATTGTAGCTGTTCATGCTGGGCTGTTTTTCAACTCTCCACGAACTATTGAAATGGCAAAATTCGTGAAAATAGTTTCTATTTTTTCTGAATTTTTTCTTCGCCGCCCCCATTTCTCTTTTCTCTAATATCCACGTTTGAACAGTTTTTCACTATCAAGTTTTACTACCATCCATTTTCCATCTGCCATTCGAAAACAATGGTTCTACATCCTACGAACCGTTTGTCCTGTTTTTTAAATCATAGACAACGACTCAATTAGAATTTGTGCTTTCAGAGTGAAAGAATTTAGCTAAAATTGTTTTAAAATGTTTACACCTACAGTTTCCCTTGACTCTCATGTCTCGCAATATTATTCGCTGTTATTAATTTTAGCCTGTTTCCAGAGTAAGAGAACTTGGAAAAATGGCTAACAACACAACAGCGCAGCTGTTATTTGATGAATACGGGCAACCGTTCATCGTTATGCGTGAGCAGGAGCACCAGAAACGACTCACCGGTGTCGAGGCAGTGAAGGTATATTCGGATTTCCGAGCTTAAAAACTAATTATGTACAACACAGAGCCACATTCTTGCGGCTAGAGCTGTGGCCAACACGTTGAAGACGTCTCTCGGACCACGAGGATTGGACAAGATGCTGGTAAGAATTTCGCGTTTACTGTTGGTCGCAAAAAGCGAACCATTTTGAAACCGTTTGCATTTTCATTCCTAACCTCTCGTAAACATCCTCTCACCAATGAGTTTTTCTATTTTGGTACAAACTTTTGGATTAAGTGCGATTCCAAATCGAGTTTTGTTCTGTCTTTCAACGTTATTTTTCAGGTCTCCCCAGATGGTGAAGTAACCATCTCCAACGATGGAGCTACCATCATGGAAAAGATGGATGTTCAACACCACGTCGCCAAACTCATGGTTGAACTCAGCAAGTCACAAGATCACGAAATCGGAGATGGTACTACCGGAGTTGTTGGTAAGCATTTTCCTGGTCAGAAAAATGTCCTCTAGAGGTTCGTGGAAACGAAAAACGTCTCGTGTTCTTATTGCATATTTGCTCAACGGTGACGTTGGCATTCGATTTTTAGGCTTGAAAGCTTTACACACACCCACTTGAGTCAAATGATTAGTGAACGCGTGTTTGTTGAATCTTATGATTTTGTACTTAAAGTAATCTGTGTGGAACAACTTTGCAGTTTTATCATCTCCGACAACAAAATGATGCGGAATGACGTTATTACTGGTCGTTATCAAGGAGTTGATCAGTTTTTGAAAGTGGTGTGTACCCATTTCCAAGGTTGATTGCCTGACTTTCGGCTTTATAAGTGATATCACCGTGACAGTTGTAATAGTGCCCGTGAACGGGACAAAAAGCAATTGTACACGTTCCGTTATCACCAGTCGTTGATTCATGATATTCGTACTAGTACTTAACTTGTTTTTCCTTTATTAGCCTCGAGCTGATTCCACCCCCTTTCATTCTGCTTTTCTTGCGCACTTGTGATCTTTCCGCGCGTTGGCGTGCGGCTCTGTCGTCATTCTCTGTCATTGTTTATTTTCAGTTTGAGAAGATGTCTGCTCTGCGCGTGTGCCATACGTGTAAGCGAACACAAAGACATACAGTAGCGTACTGTTTGAGTAGTGACGTAAATGATGAAGAGGCATTCTGTTTGGCCACCATTGGTCCCGTTTGTTATCTTTCGAGAAGTACAAATTATCAGTATATCATCAGTCATCAACAGCCTAAGCTTGTTTTGAATTAGTCGGGCGCTTCTTATGTTTAGAAAAGTGGAGATAAAGAGAAAGACAGACCACCCATCACAAAGTTATTCATTTCGTAAATGAACCTTTGATGAGTACACGTCCCTTCGTCGACTATTTCGCTTTGAGTCGATTACAACTTCACCAATTTTCTCGCAAAACGCTAAATAGACATTGCGAAATAGTATTTCCACCTCGTCAAGAGTAGAATTCCGGGCACGTTGTGAAAATTACCCCAGACAGCTATTTTCTCACCTGTTTACTCTTCCGATTCGCATTCCAACACGCACGCGGAAACGGTTTTGCTCACAGTCTCGCGGGGGAAACGTGTGCCGCCTCTACGTAAGCGCGCGCACCGACTATCCACTGTGTTGTGCGTGAGAACACACATTTTGATCTATGTTGTCGGTCTGTGAGTGTGTCGGGTTTAGAGACTAGTACACAACAGGGCTGGTTACGAAATTTAACGATTTGACAAAATTTTTCGGTAAATTCGAAGTAACGATCAGCGGTTTTGTTAAAAGGGTGAAACCGTTAATTTAACTTTTATCGGTTTCGTTAAAAATTTTAAATACCGTTCATTCAACGTTTAACAGTTAAGCTTTGTAATTTCGTAAACAGCCCTGGTACACAACACACGAGTTAGTTTTCATATCGTTATATAAATGACTCGGTGCATATGTGCGTCACATTTTGATACTAGTTTTCCGCATCGATGCCTGTGCTCTATTTAATTACCTACTGCATTTTCCCTCACTCTCGTTGAAATAGAGTCGATTAGTGTTTCAAACCGATAGTGGGGACCCTTCTTCCTCTAATTGAGTTGGCCAGTTAAGCCTGTGACCGCGGGTTCAGGTTTTTTCTGCCAAGTGTTTTGGTTTAAGAATCGAGGACAGTTTGACAGAATAATCTTTCCTTTTCGATATCCACACACATCATTTGCCTGGTCTATACATACTCCATTATAGCGAAAACATTGTCTTGTAACGATTATACCCCTGAAGATTATCCGTTTATGGATTTTTCGGATGTTTTCGAATTCTGTGTCCATGTCCAGGATTATATTTAGAAAACATGATGTCCCGTGATGTGTGAACGTGGAGAAGGAAACATCAACAAAGTTTGTGAAAGAATTGAGCCAATATAAGGGCAATTCTTGCAAGCAAGAATATAGTTTATAATTTGCTGCTCTCATCGTTTTTTTTAAAAATAAAACGCACGACATAACGTGTTCAAAAATAAAAGGAGCAAGTAGATTGAAATTGCAATTTGAATTAGAGCGCCTGACCATAGATGTGTCCTCGTGTCGTTTTTCATCATTGGTACTTTCAAGTTAATAGGTCGCGTTATAGAGAAATATCCGAGAATAGTAAATGAGAATCTCCGAATTGCTAGTACTACATATAATGTAACGTTGAAGGCTATTCCAATAACACTGCGACAATTAAAGCTACAATTTCTATATTATTCTGTTTCGAAGCGTTCCATATTGAATCATCACACTTATGAGTTCAGGAAAAACACCTTATAAGCAGGCTGTTGTGTTTTGCTGTTGCGCGCTCCCGGACAATTTTTCTCCTATGAATATTTCAAAATCTTTGGTTTCTGTGGAAACCTGGCTAGTTTTGTTTCACATTGGATTTTTCGAGTTGTCAGCGTGTTGCACTCTCGCTTCGACTGATAGAAACTTCCTTCTCTCATGGTTGACTCACAAGCGTGCAGCTGAATTTTTCATCAAACGTCAACCGGCGTCGAGAAACCTAACGGGGAAGGTTGAAACGGGAAATGACTTTTTTTTAAGTGCAGAAGAACATTGAAGAGTAAGTGTCACTTCCCGATTTCCCCTAATGTCTTGAACGCGGAAATGAGTTTCTTTCTCAATTCCGGATGAAGAATTAGAAGCATCAGGATTTTGACTCATTTAAAAAAAAACTTTGAATGGTACAAGAGACAAATTATCGGAAATGTCAGACACTCACTCAAAAATTTACATGATAAACGACACTCTTAATTTTATTCGCCTTCGAAACTTTTAATGTCATTACCCATTCAAAATTAGTCACGGATGTTTCTTTTTTTTGCGCGTTGTCGTCGGCCTGAATGCAAAAAGAGAACGAGCTAACAGAAACATGAGATGATTGTTAATTAATGCACCCGCTGCCAGTCATCTCATTCTTTCCCCTCATGTTCTGCGAGATTAATCATTTTTTGGTCTGTTCCAACGACACTGCTGGTTTTCTGGTGAACTTCCCTCCTATGTCTATTACCCTTTTTTGCCTCTATTAGGGAGTATGCATTTTTTTCCCGACGCTCGTTCTCTCTCTCTCTCCCTCTTCAGCCTCAAAAAACGTTTTGTTCATATCTATGTGTGTCTTTCCAACTCTCGCCTTCTCTCTCTCTCTTTCTCTCTCTCTCTTCTCACTCACCCTCTTCCAACTCCCTCATCACGCGCCCTCCCCTCCCCCTCCCAAACTCTTTGCCTCATTTCTAGTTTCTTTTTCAGCTTTTTGCATGTATCTCATTATGAGGCCATGAGCTAACGAGCTCGCCACGCGTCTTTGGACTTTTCAACGTTTCAAACAACCATAAATGGTTCATGAGATACAAAAAACGAGAAATTTTGAAATTGCGCGGCTGTTGTTGCCATCTATGATCTTGTTTAATATTCATCTTTTTGTAAAGAAAATGTGTTAGGAAGCTAGTTGTATACATGGCAAAGAAAAGTATGTAGAATTAACCCTCAAAATACTAGAAAATGCATCCTTGTACTTGTTGTTTCTCTCAGAACCCACCTAAATGTTGCTTATTTCCGTTGTTGTGATCATCCTACCAACATGGTTATCTATTCACATGCATAGTCCGTCATCAGTAGCAAGCCACAGTGTTACTTTTCCGAAATCTCAAGGCATCTTAATTAGTCCTATGGAATCTTTTGTTGCAGACAAATTAAGATCCATTCGATCTCGGTCATTTGTCTCGTAAGACAGTTTTCTGTCCTTCATTCTTTAGATCTTCTTCCAATTGTCTTCTTTTTACTCTAATCATCAACAATCGCCGACTGCAAGATACGAATCTGTTAGTCAGTGTACATTTCTCCACACACGCACACACACTCTCACTCCTTCTCCTGTCTCAATCAACACCACGATCAGGTCTCTTCTTCTCTCTTTTCGCTTCTTATCAATTTCGTGTCTAGTCGTCCCAAACTGCCAGTCTTCTTTTATGTAGAAGGTGCCGATTAACCTCGCGAAACTTGGCTGTTGATAAAACAAGCTGCTATCTTGCATGCACGCACCTTGTACGTCGCCGATCGATCCGGAAACCGGGATTTTCGAGGTGAGAAAAGCGATTGAAGCGTTCGTTTCCGTGGTTTTCATATTTTATCCCATGTTAGGTCGTTCCAGAGGCAGAAATCGTGTCTAGTGCTTCTTTGATATTTTTCCTCTAATAAAAACCTGTATCACTAATCCTCTCGCAAGACCAGTAAAGTTTATTACTTTCTACCTCATTCAAATCCCCTGCGAAAGTGATACTGTAATTTTTGATTGACCATTTTGGAGGATACCCTCAGCTCCCATTTGCAGTAATGTTTACTTATTGGACACGTCTTGAGTGCGTAGTTAACTGATAAGGGGTTGTTTTTCAATTACACCGTAACCTCTTCTCATCACGCTCTTGTTATTTTGATCAATTCCATTGAATTCAAAGTTTGTCGAAACCTGAGCACACCAAGTGCGTAAAACGTGTCTGTAATCTGAGACACACACACACAGTCCAATTTCCAAACTAAAATTCATTGGGCCTTCTGCAAGCACATGACCTCAGATTATGGCCTTTGATAGTGTTTTATCGCGAGATGCTTTTGCAATCAGAGTGCGAGGAGGACAGGAACCAGCCGTGATCCTTGTGTCTGAGTAGATTGGTTGTTGTCTTTCATGCTCGGACAGATGCCCACAGAGATGTTGAAGACATTTTCATATGATTCAGAGATCTGGTTCCAATAGAGATATTTTCATTTAGTAGTGTTCAAAAATAGTTTTTGTTCCTCCAAATCTTGTTACCGTACCCCTGGAAAAACAATTTCTGTACTAGCCCAATGATTGATTTCAAAAAAATGCAAAATAAAATTCCCCAGTAAAACCAACTCCATAACCTTTCCCTGCTCGAATCGAGCTGCAACTCAATTATCATCTTTCCCATAAACAATAGTTTCCAATTGAAACTCACCCATTACGCCACAGAAAATCGATTTACCAGAGTAATGTGGTTGAGTGCTTGTTGCGCGTCTCGAACATTTACCGCGCCATAACGCGCAGTCCAGACGGTCAGATAACGCCAAAAGGTGACCCACGACTTGTCACGTACACTTGTGTTTTTTTGAGCTGTTGGAGTTGACACTACCAGTTGTTTTGATCACGCACACACGTTGTCTCCCTGTTATCTCGGATACAGAACCTGCAAAATTATAGCTTGTCCAAGCTGTTATTCACACTAATTCCTGCATCATAGTTCGCTGTTTTTGAGCTTTCCCTCCTTCTTCTCTTTTTTCCCCTCCTTCTTCACAACAGGAAATCAGACTCCAAAAACTTGTTTCCACACGCGGCTCGATTTCTGTGAAGCATGGAGCCTCTACATTTCCAATTAGTCATATCGAATTTGTCACTTCCTAAGATTAGTCGGTCAGATTATCTATGGTTTATGATCCTATTCATCATCAAACTTTCAGTGCTCGCCGGAGCTCTTCTGGAGGAAGCCGAGGCGTTGATCGAGCGGGGAATTCACCCAATCAAGATTGCCGATGGGTTCGATCTCGCGTGCAAGAAGGCGCTCGCCACACTCGACAAGGCCTCTGACAACTTCCCTGTTGCCGATCGTGAAAGACTCATCGAGACTGCACAGACCAGCTTGGGAAGCAAAATGTGAGTTGAATCAACAGAACATTGGTTGAATTGACAGTTTCGATGAACAATGCAGTTATGAATGTGTATTGAAAACAAATCCATGCACTTTTTTGAATAGTTTCAATAGGAATTTGGTTGAAATCACGTACTTGCACCTTTCTAGAAGTGTTTCTGTCAAAAATTGAAAATTTACACACGATACACTACTTTCAGCGTGAACCGTTCGATCCGTCAGTTTGCCGAAATCGCCGTCGATGCAGTCCTCGCAGTCGCCGACATTGAAACGAAAGACGTCAACTTCGAGATGATCAAGATTGAAGGAAAAGTTGGAGGGCGCCTTGAAGACACCACTCTGGTGAGAGGAATCGTCATCGACAAGACCATGTCCCACCCACAGATGCCAAAGGAGATCAAAAACGCCAAGGTGATTTTGAGTAATGCCTAAACGTCACTTCTGAGTCATACCCTATGAACTTGTTGACTCTGCTCATTAGCAAGCAGCTAATGTGTTGTCATAATCACATCCTCTCTCACTCTCAAACTCTTACTAATACCGCATTTTTCTAGATCGCCATTCTCACCTGCCCATTCGAGCCACCAAAGCCAAAGACCAAGCATAAGCTCGACATCACCTCCACCGAGGACTTCGCCAAACTTCGCGAGTATGAGAAGGAAACCTTCGAGACGATGATCAAGCAGGTTTGTTGGTTTTCGTGTCCTGAGAGACAAAAGTTGGCCTTTGGCAAGAACAGTTCTATATAGATTGAACAGGGGATTTTAAGATAAAGCTAATTTTTCCTTTCAATACTAATTGAATTTTCGATCAGGTGAAAGACAGCGGTGCCACTCTGGCAATCTGTCAGTGGGGATTCGACGACGAGGCGAACCACCTTCTGGTCGCCAACGATCTTCCCGCTGTCCGTTGGGTCGGTGGACCAGAAATTGAACTGTTGGCCATCGGAACCAACGGACGTATTGTCCCACGGTTCGCTGAGCTCACCACCGCCAAGTTGGGTACTGCTGGACTGGTCAGAGAACTCACCTTCGGTACTGCTAAGGACCGTATGTTGAGCATTGAACAGTGCCCGAACAACAAGGCCGTCACCATTCTCATCCGTGGTGGCAACAAGATGGTGAGTGGTTGTTTTTTGGGGCAAAGATATTTAAGAGGATATAATAAGGGGTTGCTATTTGCCTTGATTGCAGTCTTTGTAGTCCAATCTTGCAGTTCAAGTGTTCCGAAACATTAAATTGCGACTGAATGTTGTGAAATTCAACTTGAGCTCTCAATTATTGTTCAGAAAGTTGAAGAGGTTGATTTTAATATACCACATTTAGATCATCGACGAGGCCAAGCGCGCCCTCCACGATGCTCTCTGTGTCATCCGCAACTTGGTCCGTGATGACCGTATTGTCTATGGTGGTGGTGCTGCAGAACTCGCTGCTGCTATCGAAGTCGCCAAGGAAGCCGACAAGATCGAAGGACTCGAGCAGTACGCTTTCCGTGCCTTTGCCGACGCTCTCGAGAGTATTCCAATGACTTTGGCCGAAAACTCTGGACTCGCCCCAATTGATGCTTTGACTGACCTCAAGGTAAGATTATCACATAAATTTTATTTAAAAAAATCAAGTTTCCTATTAATGGAATGATTATTTCAATGTTTCCTTTCAGGCCAAACAAATTGAAACCGGAAAGCCATATCTTGGTATCGACGCTGTCTTCGCCGGAACCAACGACATGAAACAGCAGAAGGTTGGTTTCATTTTAGTTTTCTCGGTTTTTAAAATAAGTATTTATCAATCTACCCTCTGGAACCTGCTTTCATTTCAAGAATCAAGATGGATTCGATTTTGATATTTTTTGCATTTTTTATCAAAAAAGATTTGTAAAGAAATTAGGTTTTGTCAAAAAGAAATCGCGGAAAATGATTATTGATCAAGTATCGTTGATCCGTTTGAAAAGTTACCCAGGTAAAAAAGAGAAAAAAAACGCATCATTCCCACACCAATTTACATATTCAGGTGATCGAGACACTGCTCTCCAAGAAGGAACAAATTTCGCTGGCTACACAGGTATAATATATATTTTACTCCCCCACTACTAAACTTGCATCTAGTGCCCGCAAATTTTGCAATCAAACTAAGTGGCTGTTATTTTGGATTTTCGTTCATAAGCGTATCACGCGATAATCCATGATCACAAACAGACGCCTCCGATTCTGGAAATGGCAAAGTCTGTGTGGATTTTTCTAATCTGAGGTGTGTCGCTGCAGAATAGTCCTTCCGCAATCAGGGTGACGGTGGGCGCACCTTTTTGGTGGCAGCGTGAGCCCTGGCGCCTCTTTGTCCCTAAATTGTTCCGGATTAAATTTATGAACGAAATTTATAGATTTGCCTTTAATTTGTTGGTTTCTAAGTGGAAAAAAGTACGTATGAAATTCAAATTGCACACCCCTTTTTAGTGGCAACTTGAGCCTAGAAATGCACTCCGGTGACTCTTTGCCCCCAAAAAATTCCGGATTTGAGTTTATGAACGAAAATTGTAGATTAACCAATAATGTGTTGGTTGCTAGGAAACAAAAATTACGTAAGCAAATCAAATTTATCAATCAGTATTCTTTTTTTACGGGAAATGATTTCAGGTTGTTCGAATGATCTTGAAAATCGACGATGTCCGCGTACCAGACGATGAACATCCACACTAAGTATCCTCTCCCGCTCTCTATTGTTTTCACCAAGCTCTCACCCATTTTTCCTATTACGGATCTTCTGACTTTAAATCTGTCGATCTTAGCTTCCCACCAGCCCCTGTTGACTGAACGCAAATCCACCGAAAATCGACGGTGAATTGGAGCCTTTTTGTACTTGTAAACATGGTTTTTACCGACTGCTATACGACTACAATTCGACCCAATTTTCCTACGATTTTCATCTTCAAAACAGCTTTTTTCGTATTTTCCATTCGCTTTTTCTTTTTGTTAATTTGCCCAAGCGTTTTTTGTTGATCACCCTATTGATTTTGCGATTTTGTTTCATTAAATACATTGATTGCAATGTGTCAAGTTTTATTCGTTCAAATCTGCGGCATTATGCACAGTGCGATTCCTCTGTCTCTCTTTTACTATGGTTTTTTTGTCAATATCTCTTTTCATTTTACAGGAATGTGCGCGTAAGAAGAAAAAGAGAGTCAAGCAGCCATGTCCGTTGTCTCCAATATCAACACATCTGCGGATCAGAACAACAAAAAGGTAATTTTGAAGTTATTTAGGATCTTTATGGTCTTACCTCAAGGCTCGGTTTCGCAAACGCAACTGTCAAAATAAATCCGGTGGATAGGAAAATTCATGACTTTCCATTTTTCATAGCAACAGTGTTGTCTTTTTAATAGAATGGCAACCGAGTTGATGAGTTTTGTGACTCTCGCAGATGATTTTGACGCTTCTGGAACTAGAGTGTCATAATAGAAACATGACCAGCACACGAGATCGTTTTTTTGTGCTGGAAAAGCTGTTTTTTTTTCAATTCATGCGAGCATAACAACCATCACTCTCAAATGGTTTAGGCAAAATTGGTTTTTTTTCATAAAAAGTTGTTCTTTGAACACGTTAAATGCGGCTGTTGATTTGATAATTGGGTTTTGGTGCAGTTTCCACCTTCTCAGTCTCCGTACTACACATTTTCCTAATTATGAAACATCCCGAATGAACATTTTTGACCATGTCCTATCCGATCAAAGAGCATCCAGACGGGCTGATGATGCGGAATGTGCAAGTGAAGTGACCTGCCCCCCCTTTTATTCATCTTTTTCTCTTGCCAGTGTGAGTGTGTCTCCAGCACTCGATTAAACCCTCAGTGTTTCACTTTTTGATGGAACTTTTCCATTTGGTAGAATTCACTTGGAATGAGTTCAAACGAGCAATACTCATGATTTGCGTTATGCCGTTTAGCCTTGAAACTTCCTTTCGAAATCTAGTGTCATAGTTCAGAAACGCAGTGACTATGTATCAAACTATATCTTTACAAAAAACATCACAGTTCCTATTCGTTCAGTGTTTCGTTTCATTTTTCTACCCCCAAACAGTTCTGAATCCAGTCTCTCCAGATAAGTCCGACGATTTTGTCTCATGTTTACTGATTTCCGTTTGACTGAATATTAGACAGAATCGTCGAATCTCCCGAATTGCCTTACCAACATTACCCATGACGCAAAAAAGCACAACGGGAATACCTTTATGACCGCTGTTCCCGATGCAATTTCCCACTTCTATGTGCAAGCATGTTGGAATAGACACTGATGTAGATGCTCGCGCGCGCGTGTTCCGTGTGGGAGAATGTGCAATTTTCTCTCACAGTTGACGTGAAAAATGCATACTATTTGGTCCAGAGAAGAGAGAGAGAGAGAGCTCTAGATTGCTCGTTTTCTCTCATGTGAATTATTGCGATGCGTTTGGTGACGACTCTCACCATCTTCACACTTCCATCTATCAAATCTCCCAGTGGGCGCAACTGGACATGGTCGGTGAACGGACAATCGTGGCGAGATTTGTCGTCTCTTCAGAGAATTGAGAAGAGAAAGGGTGTGAGAGAGATAATCTTGATCTGCATATCATCTGAAAGCGATTAGAGCCCTCAACGCGTTACGTCACGATTCGTCTACTTCTTCTTCTTCTTTTTTCCACCCACTGTGTGTCTCTCTTTTGAATGCTCTGAGAATGTTTCTGGTGTGAGCATTTTCCCTTTTGCTTCGAGTCTGCTGCTATGCTAACTCCTCCCTCACATTCACTTGAACGCACACACACACATACACACAGAGCATCTGGACGAAAAACGAACAAGAGGACACGCCCACAATCACGACCACCCGTTTAGTCGGTCCGTCTTGTAGAGGCGAACACCTTCTCTCTTGAGCCCAAAGCGATTATCCCCCGAGTAAGCTTTCTAGGTTCCAACTCCCAGAGTGCTCTTTACTTATAACGAAAGAGTGATCTGAATCATAAATCATTTACATGTAAGCTTACAAGGTTCGATTTTTTGTGATAATCAAGTTTAAACTTTGATCAAATCTTAGCCTTCTACCTAACTAGTGCTTTAAACCTTACCTAACCCTAAAATTTGAGTTGTCGACAAAGGTAAATGGAAAAAGATTCATGGTTCAGTCTACTTTTTCGTATTAACTGTGCTCTTCGCACCCGACACTTTTGAAAGTTTAGGATCACAAGCAATCGTATCACCAGAGCAATAAATAGTGTGATGGCATGATACCAGATCGCGGTATTTTAGAAAACATCTTCTCAAACATGTTTTTTGAATTGCGAAATTAGTTCCTGCAAAGGTATTTGTGAATTGGTCCCTCTCTCTCTCTCTCTCTCTCTCTCTCTCTCTCTCTCTTTCTCTCTCTCTCTCCTTCTCTCTCCCTCTCTCTCTCTCCTTCTCTCTCCCTCTCTCTCCCTCTCTCTCTCTCTCTCTCTCTCTCTCTCTCTCTCTCTCTCTCTCTCTCTCTCTCTCTCTCTCTCCCTTCCCTCCTCTCTATCTTTCTCTCCAATACAGTTTTCAGTTCGAACATCTGCTTCCAAATGAATAAGAATTCAATTATTGGACCATTCAGTCTTTTTCTCTAAAGCCAGAAAAAAGTTTTCAATCTGGGCTAATCAGCAAATCTTATACTCAAAACTCTCAAAGACACCTTTGTTCCCTAATCTCATGATGAAACAGAGAGTTCTTTCCTCTTCATTCATGCCCTTTCTATTTTGACGAATAAAAACGCGTCGTTCACCCCTTTAAACATCAACACACTTACTCGGCACGCGCTATTTTCATACTTACTGATAAGTAGCGATGGGAAGGGCCTGTTTTAAAAGTCAGAGTACTCGTTTTCCAATTATAACGAACATAACCGAATAGATCCCCTCCTCAATCAAAATCTCAATGTGTCTGCTTGCTTTTTGCTCTTCAATCGAGTCGCATACAGTAGTATTCAATATCCGCACCTGGAGATAAAACGCTAATCCAACCTGGCATTAGCTCGGGGGCAAGCAACATTGTGCTCTCTCACTTCCATTCTATACCACTCCCACATTCGCTTGATTCTTCGCAAACTACAAAAACCATCGGGAACGACTACAATAAGGGTGGTTTTCCTAGCATATTGCGAATGTTTTCTCTTTCCCCCCTGTCTACACAATTTTGAACACAAAACTTTCAACCCTGCCTGTGTGTGTTTGATTCCTTCTTCTCTTCTCCGTTCTCGCCCGTTCTTACATCGTCTACGACGTTTGTCATCGTCGCCACCGTTCGGTCGCGCCATTGTTCTCTCGACCAGAGTATTATAACCAACATCAGTGACGTAGCAGGCACGTTGCAGTTTGTGCCGTCCGAATTTCACCCCACAGTTTCAGTTTTTCGGTCTCGATGACGCGCTTTCTTTCTCTTTCTCTCTCTATCGCTCTTGCGACCGGTGCCCTGCCAAACTCGTTATCGGTTCACTGTCAACCGTTTTTTTTTCGGACAAACCAATCTCCAACCCTTATCTTTTAGTGTCTTTTGAACAATGTATTTTCTTTTGAAAATCACGGAATATGGAACAGTTTTTCCCTTCTAGTATGTGTGCATATGAAAGTGACACTAACCCTCTCGATGGTAACCCTACTCTCTAACCTCCTTGTCCGACTGGATAGAGGGAAGGTTTATCACGCAAGAGTTCAAGAGGTCGATCCCCGTTTCCTACCCGTCCAGAATCGACGAATCAGCGATTTTTCAGAAAGTGACAGTTAGCACAGATCGAGAAAGATAATGAAGTCAGTCACTATCAGTGACGTTTGAACCCATCATTCCCACTTGTAAATTCTGCACGGCCGACCGGTCACAAGACCCAGCCGAATACCACGTTTGCATCGAGTTACGCAATAGCCAAAATGTGGTTCTAGTGAGGTTGACTGATAATTTGCCAAAATGTTGCTTTCCCCGAAGTTCCGATGAATTCAGCTGCAGCGAAAGGTCAATGAAAGATCAAGCATAGAAACCTCAGTCTGTTCAATTTTCCTTTGCACTAGAGCCGCGCGATGCAGCGCGGAATTCTTGGCCATTTTTCTACATGGCATCACCTTTTTCGTCGACATCTGTGTGCACTATTCCCATCAATGTACAGCCAGAAAAAATGTGTTCTGCGTACGCAGCGCGGTTTTCCTGTCGGGGGAATCCCAGACGTGTGCCATTTCTCCTCTGGCTCACAGCCGATTCCAAAAAGTGACTGTTGATCGACATAGCACTATTACACGAATGGAAATGCCGACGCACCACACTAATCCAGTAATTGTGATGTTACTTTTTTGACCATTCCATCGCCATTTTTGGTGGTTGTGTTTTGTCACAAGACAATCTTCTCCCTCCCTCTCTCTCTCGACCGCACGACGCCGAAGATGAGATGATTGATGAGACGTACCAGCAATGTTCTTTTTTTCCTATCAATAGACGTCGACATCGTCTCTTTTGGCCATGACGTCGATGGTTTTCATCCAGTCAGGGTCTCTCTCTCTCTCTCTCTCTCTCTCTCTCTCTCTCTCTCTCTCTCTCTCTCTCTCTCTCTCTCTTTGACCCATGTTTTCTTCTCAAAACTACGTCCACCATCGATTAATCACCCCTCCTCCCCTGAAGTTTATTTTTTAAGATCTGAAGACGAGTGACTTGATCGAATTAACAGACACTCGTCACAGACATGCAAAGTGTAACACATACTCTAACACACGTTGTCCTTGTTCGCTTTTTTTTGAAAACAGTAACTGGACAGTTTTCTCTGTTTGGGTTTGCCATGTTTCTATGATAACGGTACACTATTACTTGTACAGAAATGACTGGAAGGGTGTGAGATGGGTAAAATAGTGAATGATTGTTCCACACACATTTCTTCGAATCGGTCTTCTCTTCTCCATCTTATCACTTGTTTGTTCCTGTCCGCTTATTTCCGTCATCAATAGATCAAAATTTCGCAGTTCTTCGTACCCCCGCACCCACAACCCACCAAGAATGGCGTTGGCGGGTGCCGCAGTCGAGGCGGCCGGTGGTGTCCCGAACTCACTCATCGCCACCAACCACGGAGTCGTATCGCTGCAGCAGTCGAGAGCCGCTCAACCGCTCAACGGTTTCTCGACCCTACTTATGTCTCCAGTGACGGGCGAATTCAACTTTGCCCAGCCGAAGACGCCTCCACCAACGGCGGCGGCGATAGCGTCGGCGACCTTGGCGAGCTTCAAAAAAGAACAATCGTCGCCGGTTCTGACTGAGGCTCTTGTTAAGTTATTGGTAATGACTGTTAAAGACTATCGGTTATGACTGGATGTTGGGAACGTCTTGGAGCTTTATGCAGAAACAAACGCGTTTTTTTCGCTACTCTCGAACCTCCTTTATCTTCCATTCTCATGTTTACCCATTCAGGACGAAAATCGGCTTTGCGGAAAGTGGGCGGGGCAAAGGTAGCGGATGATTTGTACTTCATTGATAGGATGTTGGAATGCCTATTGTAGGTTAACAGAGTGGGGTAGAAAAATTGTTATTTGTAAAGACCTACAGGAATATAAGAATCTATCGTCTAATAACAATCTTAAAACGGAGTTGTTCTGAGACGTTCCCGACATCCGAAGCTCAAATCAAAGTTAACTATTTTTCTGGGTTGGAATAGAGTGTTCTCAAACGTTCAATGGTATAAAATGCCAATGAATAGTTCAATAACAAGAGTGAACATTTGCGAGAAACCGAGCCGACCATAGATCTCATCTAGTACACAAAAATCCAATAATTCAATCTTCAGAGGGTGCACATGCTGGGTGTAGACAACACTTCGCCCATCCTCGACACTCCAAAGCCGCTGATGTTTGGTGGTATCGCTGGTAAGACCTTTTGCCCACTCTTGATGAATGTCACGTGTTTTGCCACACACACACACACCACTCTTCCTGGCACTTGCCGTTTATTTCTTGTCCCTTATTGTTTCTCTACCAGCTGGGTAATTGGTGATTCCTAGTGGATAACCGTGGTCGAAAGGCGTTTTCCCACAAGCCACTATCAGAAATTCTGGGAACAACTCCGGATGGTTAGCCAGTGATTTTTCACAGTTTCCACTAACATTTGAAAAGAACTGAACAGTTCACTGGAAACGACAGTGCTGCATTAAAATGATATAAACTATGAAAATGACCATATTATTGAATTTTCATAGATACACTAAAAAATCATGCCCATTCCTGGTCACAATCTACAAAAGAAAGATAAGAATTCCCGTCATTGAAAAATCATCAATTGCAGACATGCCGACGACAGCGGAGCTGATGCAACGTTGTCTCGCGG
>OZ022252.1:11657700-11685200 GCA_963978915.1 Caenorhabditis parvicauda
TCTCGGATCAGAGTTCTTGAGCCATTCGTAGGTGTTGACAGCGATCTGTTTCCTTCTTGTTCAAGTAAGTTGGGACAAACAATTCACTTTGGTGTCTCGAGAAGATGACAACTAACCTGTCCACCAATCGGCTTGGTGAGTACCAGCACATCTCCTGGTGTCGCTCGATCCACCTTTATGATTTCTTCGTTGGTGGCCACTGAGGATGCGACCCCACCTAGAAGGAGCCATGGGCAGCGACCGTCTGTCCTCCTCTCACTTTGGTCTCGGCTAGATCGGCGCCATCCTGGAAGTATTTCTGAGTGCAGACAGAACATCATATCCGACGACAAACCTTGAATCCCTGGATGAACTGTCCAATGACCACGTCTCGTTCGTGCTCGGTGAGCTCAATTGAGACGCCTAACAGCATCAGAAGATTGTCACACGTGCTTACTCCCATGGCGTAGAGGTCGCTCAGAACGTTGGCCAGGGTGATTCTTCCCTGAGAAAGTCATTGATGACGTGACAACTGGATACGGTACCATGATGTAAGCATCGTCAACTAGAGGATAGAAGAAGTCAGTTGTCTGAACTAGGTTCAGTCCCTTATGGCGAAGTGGAACAACACAGCTGTCAAGACCAATACCTGGAAGAGTCTCTCTCTCTCTCTCTCTCTCTCTCTCTCTCTCTCTCTCTCTCTCTTTCTTTCTTTCTTTCTTTCTTTCTCTTTCTCTTTCTCTCTCTCTCTCTCTCTCTCTCTCTCTCTCTCTCTCTCTCTCTCTCTCTCTCTTTCTCACTCTCGCTCTCTCACTCACCTACTCCATCGTTATCGATAACAATACTGTCTCCAAACGACTTCAAAAGATCTCGCAGAGCTTTTTGTGGGACTTTGCATCCACAACCCTTCATTGCAGTAAACTTTGTCAATTGAAAGTCATCTCTGAGATTGTACTTCTTTGGATTGAAGCCTTCAAGAATCCGTGAAACCAGGTCGATCGACGTCATCTGGAGTGTGGACAAATAAAAGAGTTGATTGATTCGATTCATTCTAATTAGACGTCTCTTCAGATGAACTAATGAAAAAATGGTTTTAAGAAAAATTTTTCAAAGATTTTTTACGTTCTCACTTTTGGAATAAACTACATTAGTTATCTTTCTGGGTTTACTTCGAAAAGCTGTGAGTGGTAATTCGAATCAAGAGAAAATTGATCATTTCATGTTTAGAATTCAAACTTGAATCTTCCTAAGTAAGATTCAACAAGATTCTAAGAAGCGAGAAAAATTCAAACATTGTTTTTTCGACGACAAATAAAGTTAACTGTTCCTTATCGCGTAAGGGGTACTTCTAACTCCTAGGCATACTGTAGGTGTTTAGGACTTATCCGAATGAGAAACACAAAGATGGGACAAAAACGAAAAATACAAAAATTTATGCATAAAGACTATTGACAAATCCGATATTGACCATATTGAGACCACAGAGAACGAAAATGAGCCAAAACGCGAACACGATTATTTCCATGGTGAAAACGAGCATTTCGACAATTCTGGGGATGAACGTTCGTTGTGCACGAGTTTTTCTTTTCGGTGGAGATGCCTTGGAAGTTGGACTTTTTACTGCTGACTTTAGGGCTTTCTTTTTGTCCACTTTTTCAGACTCTGGAAATTCTCGTTTGCGATTATTGTTTCTAAACAGGAGTAGTTTTCACGTGGTGGATGTTATTAAATTTCTGAAACGTATCGCAAGAAGTTTTGTGTGGAACACTTTCCCACGTTATCATTCCATACCATAAAGCACAAAAGGCATTTTTGCGTATAAAAGGAAGGCAAACTTTTGGTCATAGCACTGACTGCTCCGGCTCCCGAGTTGTCCAGATCAACGTCATCATTTTCTCTGAGGGCTTTTGGTGGTGGTGGAGGTGCGATGGCTGCCGGCTTTGGTGGAGCACCGCCCATACCGGCGTCCGGTATATTCATGTATTGATCTCCCACTTAAAAATTCTCTCTCTCTCTCTCTCTCTTCTTCTCTCTCTCTCTCTCTCTCTCTCTCTCTCTCTCTCTCTCTCTCTCTCTCTCTCTCTCTCTCTTCTTTCTCTCTCTCTCTCTCTCTCTCTCTCTCTCTCCTCTCTCTCTCTCTCTCTCCTCTCTCTCTCTCTCTCTCTCTCTCTCTCTCTCTCTCTCTCTCTCTCTCTCTCTCTCTCTCTCTCTCTCTCTCTCTTCTCTCTCTCTCTCTTTCTCTCTCTCTCTCTCTCTCTCTCTCTCTCTCTCTCTCTCTCTCTCTCTCTCTCTCTCTCTCTCTCTCTCTCTCTCTCTCTCTCTCTCTCTCTCTCTCTCTCTCTCTCTCTCTCTCTCTCTCTCTCTCTCTCTCTCTCTCTCTCTCTCTCTCAACTTACTTGCAAGCCACACGCAGACACAAGATATCCAAAAATATGAAACTGAATTCTTTGTACCGGAAAGTTCACGCGCATGAGATTCACGTCTTCCCACTGACTCAATTTTGTGCCATTTAGAGCTCAATCTTTGCCCCGCACGTGCCATTTTGGTGGTAACGCGTTACCTACACCAAACTGCAATCATTGACACTTTTTGTTTATCTAGCCGAGAAGAGGTCATCAATGATAGTATTTGATACAAACCAGTTTCTTTGTTCCCCCCTTCACCAGTCCCTTCTTCAATTCTTTCATTACAGAATGAAGATGCTCCTTGTGCTAGCTCTTGTTGCTTCCACTTCTGCTCTGGACCTTATCGGCAGGACCCAGTCATCTGCGGTATGACCTCTTTCCAACCTTAAGTACCGTAGTCTTTTAGGTCAAGGGAAAATTGACCTGCGATGGCAAACCAGCTTCTGGAGTCCATGTGAAGCTTATGGAGTCTGACAGTGAGTTTGTTGAAACGTTTTCATGGACCACCCACGAAGTTAATGAGCTAAAGAACTGTATAGAAGTAAACCGTTTTTCAGCAAGAGGAAAGGTCGTCTATAAGATTAATGATTTTATCCTCTGACCATAGAAACGAATAGGATCTGACCGGTTACAGACTATGGCTTTAACCAAATGCAGGAACACCCACAAAGTAAACTGTTTTCATAGATTGGGGAAATCTCTGTAAGTATAGTGAAATTTGCCTGGGGTGACGTTTCATCTAGACTGTACGTCCATTGAGCAGTACCATCTTTATTTCTCATAGTAAAATCCTTCCAGACAGTTTCGGACCAGGATTCCTGGACAAAGACGACAAGCTGGGATCGGGAAAGACCGTTTCGGACGGAAGTTACACACTAAGTGGATCTACCAAGGAAATCAGCACGATTGAACCATATCTTGCTATTTACCACGACTGTAATGATGGAATCACTGTGCGTTGATTTTTTCTGTTTGGAAAAATAATTTAATTCCAATTTTTTGAAGATATTAGCATTTAGCGGAATTCAATTTTCCAGTAAAATGTTTGACCTCCCAGTATTTCAGCCCTGCCAGCGTGTCGTCCGAATCAACATCCCAAAGGACTACGTCTCTTCCGGCAGTACTCCAAAGAAGACCTACGACGCTGGCAACCTTGAACTCTCTGGAAAGTTCCCAGGCGAACAAAGATCCTGTTTCCATTGACATGAATAAATTTTGACTTTGCTTTTTTGAATTTGCATAGTTTTCCATGACGAGACTCACTGTACTATTCTTTTTACCTCTCTCCGAGTGCTTCATTATCACTATCCAGCCTTACGGATCGTTTTTGAACTTTCTGGACCCATGTCAGACGTTTTTTCCTACTGAAACTACCCCTTTCGGAGGTAAATTAAAATCACTGCTTTCAATGCTTTTGACGTCTTTTAGAACCATGCTATCGAGTCATTCAAACTCCAGAATTAACCTCTGCTTCATCTCTCTTCAATTTCGACGTGAATGAAACTGTTCAAATAAGAAAATACATTCGAGAATGGGATTTCTATTCAATATCACACCTAATGCTCGTCAAATCGGCACTTTTGAACACAACTGTGAGTTGGAACCACAAATACACTGGGCGATCTTCAGGAATTCAAAACCGTCTACGCTATGGACAAGTTCGTACCAACTGAGAACACAATGATAATTTTCAACTCACTCTCGAGCCTTCAGTTAGGTGACGCTTGTTGTTTCTGAACTTTCGAATATCCTTTCTCAAGGCCATCTCATGGAACTTTACGTTGAAAAAAGGTACTGCGAATTGGAACAGTTTACAAACGGCCTGATGTACTCAATACCGGACGGAGACAAGAAAAATGTAAAAACTATGAAATTGCATATTCATAGTCCGATTTCAGGCATGCAATGTTATTTCCTTTCTGAACATGGTCTACTGCAATAGTAACAACTACTTGGATGACTAACAAATGTTTCGAAATGCTGTGAAACTAAGAAATTGAACTGCTGGAATGAAATAAAATAAAATAAATAAAAACGTGCAGAACTTGCAGATTTACTGTGCCCGCTTGATTCTCCTACAACTTTCTTTCTTATTTTCATTTTGAGTTTGACTACGTGTCGTTTATTCTAATTTTCAAAGTCCTACATTATTCAGTAGTTCGAAAAGTTTGGTGAAGGTGATTAGGATGGCTTCTCCGTACTATCAACCTCATGCCTTCCAACAGAACCCACCACAACAACAACAACAGCAAAATCAGGTTGGAGATTTTTAAAAAGTCATTCCTAATTTCGTTTTAGGCTCCGTTGCAGTCTTCATATCAAGCATCCATTCCAGCTAGTGTAACTCCAGGCTGGAATGATCCGCCATCGATCATGCCGTCTGGTGGAACACCAAACCGTCTCGCTAACATGAGAAGACGACCGGTAGATCCTTCCATCACGGTAAGATTTTCCTGAACTAACGATTATGTGTTTTTGTCTGGCCTTAACTTTTGCAAGAACGGAATTTCCAGGTACATACTCTTTGAAATCCTTCAATTTCAATTTTTTCAGGGATCCGGAGCAAGTTACGCTACTGGCTACGGACCACCAGGAGGTCAGCCAGCTCAACCTCAGCACAGTCCGTATGGTCAACAACAGCCAGCTCAGTTGTCTCCAGGAGGTATGCATCACGGAATATCTAAAATCAATTTTCTTATCATTTTCAGCTCAAGGACACCCACAATATGGACAACAGCCGCAACTCCAGCATGGTAAGATTGTGGCATTGGAAACAAAGGGAGCTAAAATTGTACCCACATAAATTCAGATTGGATCCAACCACATCTATTTTGTGAAAACTGGAATCCAATCTGAATGTTGCACATAGCTTCCTCTACCTGTAAAAAAGTCTGGCCTCCGTAAATCGGGTACTTAGTACCGTAGCACTTCCGCCTTGAAATGCAAGAACAATTTACGTAATGAGCCTTTAATTTCAATGGACTGAAAGTAAGAATAATAATTTAAGTCCACAAAGATCTAACTGTTCGTTGTGAGAGTCCCGACCCTCGGGAGCAAAAGGGACGGTCCACTTATTCTATTATCAATATGAGTAAATGCTCTTTCTTCGTAGGTCGACCCGCAAGAATTTCGGAAACATGAGTCCAATATGTTTTTTCAGGACACGTTCAACAGCAACATGGACATCCACAGCAAGGTAATTTTCTATAAATGCCAATTCTCACAAATAGTGGTAAATTGAACTCCCGCCACGTGGGGTGGTGAGAGCGAACAATATCCGCTACGTCTTGCTGTAAATGGATCTCGAGTTATGATTACACTCAAATTTCTCTCTAGTGTCTAGCAGAGTTGCACGGAAGTAAAATTTTTGAAACCGGAAGTCGGAAGACGGAAGTGAAATTTTTTTCACGGAAGTCGGAAGTGAAAAAAGGGCGGAAGTCGGAAGTAGAATTTTTCAACGGTAGTCGGGAGTGCAAAAAAGTTGAAAAAACCCAGAGATATTGTGTATTCGCGGTTTTTTCGTCATGTTTCACGAAAAAATAATTTTTGACGGAAGTCGGAAGTAGAATTTGTTAAACGGAAGTCGGAAGTGAAATTTTTCACGGAAGTCGGGAGTGAAAAAAAGGCGGAAGTCGGAATTCTGTGCAACTCTAGTGTCTAGATATGATTCTGCTCAAACTGCATGTTTAGGATACCCACAGCAAGGCACCGTCGTTCACCAGCCTTATCCACAACAATATCAACAACAACAACACCATCAACAGGGAGGTTACTCACAACAGTACTAAAATTCATGTAACTACACCCATGTATTTATACATAATTGTGCCTTCTTCTTGATCCAATTACCCAGCGCATATTTTGACTTGTGATTTTGCTTGATTTGTAGTCAATTATTATTATTAAGATTTGGGTTCGATTTCTTTCAATAAAGCGGCTGAATTGTTGCTATATCGGTTTTATCCCGGTTCTATACCGGCTTGTTACCTCTGTAAATAAGAACCTTTCGCGAGTACACAGCACATTTCAGAATGAAGAAAAGAACATCGACGGAACGATAGATAAATGTGAGCTTTCATTTTTGAGAAAAATCAATGGAACTAAATATCATCATAGAATATCTAGATTTTGAAAATAACTCCCAAAATCTAATGTTTAAAAGTTTTTTTTCTCATCAGAAGCATTTCACCCCTCCCATGTAACGGAGTCCTAGAAAGACGGGAGTGAGGAATTTGACACACTGTAAAAACTCGTGTTCATGACGTCATGTATTAATCTCAATCTGCAATCTGCAGCCAACAGTTATATCCTTTTGTAATAAGCTTAGGTTAGGTTGGAAGAACAACTTTTGTGAAGAGCCAACTCTTGGATACCGAAGTACACTGTTAAATTAACCATTTTATGATGTGTCAAATTCCTCACTCCCGTCTTTGTAGCACGGCGTTCCCATGTAAGGCTCGCAATACTTATAACGAAGCAGTCATCTGGATCATGAATCATTTTCATGTAACCTCTTCAAACTTTGATCGAATCTTAGTTTTGTACCTAAATAGTGCTTTAAACCTTACCTAAGCCTATAATTTAAGGTGTCCATAACTATTTATTGCGATAAATGAAAAAATGTTACATGACTCTGATGACTGTTTCGTTATAAATGGCCCACAATACTGCTACTGTCCTCGTTGTGCCACACATGTAGTTGTAGATGCACAATTTTGTTCAGTTAGTTTATCAGAATCTTGATGATAGATTTTCATCGTAACCTGCGCGCTTTTGTGATTTTTCAGTGTTCTATCTGTTGCGTATAATCTATCTTGTACGCTGGCCTGTGAAAGAATAGGTATCGTTTTTTTCGTTTTTAGTTTTTCGATAGATATTAGATATAGTTTTTCGATCCAGTCTCTTTGAATTAACAAGATCATCAGAGTTGAACGGAATTTCGACTTCTAACATCCATTTGAGAATTTTTAGAATTCCGGGTTTATTCAACCTTCTTTCACTTCCAATGACCGTGTTCTGATCAAAGATTGTGCTTCTAACTTCCGTTTTGAGAAATTTTATCATCTTGAAATATCAGTTTTCAAGCCATTCGCCACATCCGATTAGCAATCAAAAAAAGCCTAATGACTCATCTCTAGTGTCGGAATAACATTGAGTCATGTATAGAGTGATCTGGTCAAGCTATGCCTACAAAAGAACCAGGACCCACCCACCCCTACACGAACGCTGAGATTTCATGGCACACACAACCCAACAAACCGATATTTCATTGAAAAACCAATCCAATTCCATTTTCTCCTTCTCCATTCACATGAGGCCCGAGGCACGTTTTGGGGGTTGCCATGACTTCACCGATTGACTCCCACATATGATATTGTCGTTCGGCGAATGAATAAAATTCTTCTCTCACTCCGTCTCTCCACCCCTCTCTCTCTCTCTCTCTCTCTCTCTCTCTCTCTCTCTCTCAGTGCTGTGTCTATCTCTCTCCGTCCCTCCCATTATTACATGTAGTGTTGTTATTGCCGAACCATGCTTTGCTCGTATCCTCGCATATCAGATAACAAGAATTGGATTGAGCTTCTGATATCATGTTTTAACTAAAGTTTGATTTCGAATTTTCACACACACTGTATGAGTGATTACTGTGATTTTCCATTCTCTAATGAATTGCTAGTTAGTGAAGAGTTCATAAGATAGTATAACCGTAATGTTTCCATACCTTCATATAATTCCATATCCCCTGGTACAAAATAGTGGGTACCACTTTCAAGCCAAAACGAGCGTAACTGAACCTAATTATATATCATCATGAAACTATCTATCGCTAATTTTTCTTTACTTTAAGACGCTTCTGTTTGATTTGATTTCGTCGGTCGAAGTAGGTGAAATCATCATCTCTTGTCAATCATACATTCATTATACGAGAAGTGTGACATAAATGGAATGAGCTTTGATCTAATCCAAATAGCTCAAGCTAGTTGACCTGACAAGTTTCCGGAACTGAATGATTTCAAAGAAAATTAAACAGCGATGTTGAACTGTGACATTGAATGTTGAATGTTTGTTTTGAAATTTGACTTTATTCACGAACAACATGCACATGCATTATTCCGTTTAACAAATTCTACTTCCGACTTCCGTCAAAAAAAATTTTTTTTCGTGAAAAATGACGAAAAAACCGTTTAATCGTTTCTACTCTGTCTGGAATTGACCTTCACGTGTTGAGAATGCGCGGATATACAATATCTCTGGGTTTTTTTTTCATTTTTTTGCACTCCCGACTACCGTTGAAAAAATTCTACTTCCGACTTCCGACCTTTTTTCACTTCCGACTTCCGTTTTGAAAAATTTTACTTCCGTGCAATTCTGGTACAAATATCCGCCCTTTCATGCACAATGTACGTTGCAAGTGTGATAACTACAACGCCAACACCTGTTTTGGGATAACTTGCTTATCCCGATCGGTTGGAAGTTTGATTTTCGGCGTTTTTCGCTAGCCAACGGTCCCACGGGCGGTATTTTTGAGTTTTGCGTGTTCTGGTTTCTGCATATCAACATAATAACCTCGCTATGCTCGTAAATAAATTTTTCCTAAGTAATAAGTAATTATATATCTTTGTATATCCTCCTAATCATTTGCAGTTATCAATTTACCTCATTTAAAAAGAGTAGGAGGTCGCGCTCGTGAACCTACACACTACCCAAAAAGTGTCTATGTTTGCCTGTGCTCTCCATATCTATCTATTCTTATGAAAAAAGGCTATTTGGTCACACTGTCTTTCCGCGGCCTTTTCTCAGCTCATAGGAGTCGGATCAGAACGCTGAAAACGCCATCGGATAGGTTCTGTTGAAGCGGAGATGCGCATCAACTTTTTAATTTGATCAGACCGCGCGCTGCTGCGCGGCACGGATTTCCTTAGTTTTGACATTCAAACGTGTCCTCAACGTGATCCATTTATCGCCTAGCATTTTAATTTTCAGAAATGGAGATTTTAAGAAGTTCCAAGTTGTCTGAAAGTTCACGTTTTTTTTTTTTGAAAGGCGTTCGTTCACTTTTTCATTCTTTGTTTCGAGTATCAAAACTGGCGTGAAAAAAATAAATTGGGGGGCGCGAAGCGCCCCTGAAGAGTGCTTGTCTCTATAAAGTTAATTGTCTCTATAAAGTTAACAAGCAGGTAGTCCTCGCTACGCTCAGAGCCGTTTTTCATTACAAAAACACATATTCAGACCTTTTTATTGAAAAAAAATAAGTAGTTTTCACTCCCTGTTCGCTTTCACACTCCCTGTACAATTCAAGTACGGCGAAAACTAATGCAAGTCGGGCTAGAACCAATGCAACAACTTGTGGGCCCCCAGTGGTCACGCGTGAAGCGCTCTCAAAAAACGTGCAGCGGTGACCGAGTGGTTAAAGCGTTGGATTTTTACTCGCTCAATGCGCGTTCGAATCCCGTCAACTACCCAGCTATTTTTGCACAACCCCTCCCACTCCCCTCGCCCCCCCCCTCTAACCGAAACCAAAAAGCTTCACCCAAAAATTTGCCTCACGAAAAAGGGGGCGGGGCAAAGTGGGCGGAGGATTTGTCAATTAATAATACTCAGAGGCGGCGAAGCGCATCAGATCTGGCCAAAAACACATCAGATCTGGCGTGGTGCTAGGATCCCTTCGGAAACTATATTATCACCTAGGGAATGGTCTCAACAGATGTATCTTAAAATTTGAGTCAGAAAAACTCATTTCTTCATGTGTAAAACAACGATTTCATCAATTGAGACCAATCAGATCTGGCCAGATCTGACTTGATTTTCCAAAAGTCTTTTCGGAAACTGTTTTTTCATCGAAGAAGTTATTAAAACCGATTTTTCACTTTGATAATAGTTTCTAAAGGTCATTTTCACAGTCTGGATGATATTTCACTATTCATAAACTACATTTTAAAAAGACAATCAGATCTGATTTGAATCGAGTCAGATCTGGCCAGATCTGATGCGCTTTAAATCAGTTCTGGCCAGATTTTTGATTTTTTCCCAATTGACCCCAGACGAAGTGCAGATAAGTGTTGAAGGAATTTTATGAGTTCTAAGGTATTTGTGCTTGACTCTTACAAATTTTCAGTACATCTATACTTTTATTCGTCAAAATGTTCGTCCTGAATCGAATGGTACTGGTTTGTTTGTATTTTCCATTTTACTTTACCTAGATTTTCTGCTTGGGAACTTTATTAATTTATAACATTTTTGTTCATTCGATATGAGATGTGTCCAAAATCCTCGCAGTTTTGTACAGAAAAAGTTGAAGTATCAAAAATAAAAAGTAAAAATTGATGAGCATGGGTTACTGTAGCAGTAGATCAAATGTTTTTATTTTCGTTTTTCCTGTTTCCATTGAGCTGTTTTTTGCCTTTTTAAAATCATTTTCCTCTTTTGTTTCATCAGTTTACTGAAAATGGAAGGTATATATGATGTTTTTATAATAAGTTTTCGCAGTTATCACAGTCATTTCCACAGCATTTCTTCAAAATTTCGTTTCCAGGTCTCTCGAAGTAACGCATTTCTCTTGACGTCTCGATAATGATAGTTAGTTCGTAGTTAGTTTTCATGAAGACAGGTGAGTAACTTTCAGATTATGTTCTTCGAATGGTACTTGTTGTTCTTGATTTTAAGGTAATGATTGTTCTTGATTTTAAGGTAATGAAATCATTCATATGCCGAGGAAAGGTAAGTTTGCGTGTTTTACTGAATCAATTATTCGAATTTTCGTCTTGATGGGATTCTTTTGTTTAATAACTTCTAGTTACCTGCGTTGTTCACAAAAGTAAACAGTCAAGTCGTCTAGTTGGCAATTAGTAAATCGCATCCCATCGCATTCCGCATCCCATTTACAAAAACGAGATGTGATAACTTTTTTCGCATCGCATGGACACCTTTTTTCGAAGATTAAGTTAGGTTTGGGTCAGATTAACGTTTAAACTGAGCCTAAATACAAGGTGATTGGGCTGTTCCAAACAAAGTCACAGGCGTCTGAAAAAAACGGGATGCGGTGGGATGCGATTTACTAATTGCCCGCCTAGTTACAAAGTAACAGTATTAACAGTAAAAGTAAAGTAACAGAAAAGGAAATATGCAAATTGCACAACAAATCTGGTCCTCCCCTAATGTTAAAATTTCAGCGCATCAAGATGATTTGCAATTTCCAAAAAGTTGAAATTTGGTTCTCGCAGGGAAGCTGCAATCAATAAGTCTAAAGAGGAGGAAGTTGCGATCAGGAAAAATGGCTGAAAAAGGGGTTTGTTTTATCGTTTAACTAAAAATTATTTTATAAGGAATGTGGATCGAACGCGTTCCTATCTTAAACCCAGTATGCCGAATGAGCACGGACTCATTCAGGTAAATTACTTGAAAACCAAACTCGTGAGGTAAACTGCGAGGAAGTAAGAATTTTATTTTATACTTTCTAGACTCATGGGATGAAGATAGGACTAATTCGAAAGAGAAAGCAAGTAGCTGTAACAGGACAGTAGAGGACATAAGAGAACAGACAAGAAGCGGATCTTTTGAACTTTCAAGGTATTTTTCTTCACATTGCTGTACAGTCGTAAACATGTTTCTGACATAGCTGCCTAGTCGTAGACATGTTTTTGACACCTCTGCCAAGTCGTAGACATGGTTCCGACATCGCTGCCTAGTCGTAGACATGATTCTGACATCGCTGCCTTGCCGTAGACATGGTTCTGACATCGCTGCCTTGTCGTAGACATGGTTCTGACATCGCTGCCTAGTCGTAGACATGGTTCTGACACCGCTGCCTTGTCGTAGACAGAACTGCCAGATTTTCAAGTTTCTAATCTCGACAAACAATGTCTCATTGCAGGAGATGCTAGAGCAGAATAGTGAAAGATCAAGTTGCCCACGACAAGTCCCCTCGATCCCGAACCCGACACCAGTGGAAGAAAAAAAAATAAATTGTTGGTGTAGTTTTGTGAAATAAATATTTTATAAATATAAAAGTGTTATTTTGAGTGAAGAACCCAATTTGGGAGAAAAAATATTCAAATCTGATCTGGCCAAAAACACGTCAGATCTGGCCAAAATACGAGCAGATCGTGCCAACGCCGACGTGCATTTCCCCAGATCTGATGTGTTTTTGGCCAGATCTGATTGAAATCGCCGCCTCTGAGTATGATTCCGCTGTGAACCTTAGTAAGGTCCGCTTTTAAACGAATATTCTGCGTACTCTAGAAACTAAATACCGTTGATATGAAGTTCATAGGTCGTTGATATCTACAGCACATTAACGTCATAGGCTGTAGATATCAGCAGCCGATGAAGTTCATATCAACAGCCGATGAACTTCATAAGTTTTCATCAACGACCTATGAACTTCATATCAACAGCAGATGAACTTCATATCAACAGCCGATGAACTTCATAGAGATTCTATCAACAGCACATTTTTAAGTGAAAAAATATTATTAAACAATGTGACCTCCCTTCATTGGGAGATGGTCACCGGAGACACCACCGGTAGGCCGTGACAAAAATCTTAGGATCTACATCCTGTTCGATAGATAAGACTTCGAACTTGCTTGATGAAATGCATGATCTTTATGTATGTTATCGTGCGCCGACCTTCTGCGGGTTTCGCCCAACTAACGTGTTTAGCGACTTCTGTGAGGTGTATGTAGTTTTTGACAACATTACTGGGGTTTTCCACCATTCTCTTTCACATGGAACAACTCAAATGACACAAAAAGTGATTACAAACGGAGAAAATTTGGTATATAAATTTAATCGACCATTTTTCAACAAAAAAAGCGATGTGCATACTTGTAAGGTGGTTAAATATAATTAATTGAGCGACAAACACTTCTATTTCTTTACACAATGGAAAAACCTAGAAGAAATATTTTTGAGACTCATGAACCTGAACTTTCATCGAGAAAAAAAATTTTTTTTAGAGTTTTTCGATGACAAGCGGCACCTAAAAACATAAGAAACGTATAAAAATATCCGTATTCCGATTAGATAGTGAATCTATCATCACATGAAGTACCACATTCAGTGTTTATCAATGTCTGTTACTTCAAATGATGAATTCGTTATAATCGAAAACCGTGTTAGTATTGACAGCAAATCAACAGCACATGAACTTCATATCTACAGCACATGAACTTCATAATCTGCTATCAACGGCTTATGAACTTCATATCAACAGCCGATGAAGTTCATATCAACAGCTGATGAAGTTCATCTCAACAGCCGATGAAGTTCCTATCAACAGCCAATGAACTTCATAAATTTTTATCAACGACCTATGAACTTCATAAATTTTTATCAACGGCCTATGAACTTCATAAATTTATATCAACGACCTATGAACTTCATAAGTTTATATCAACGACCTATGAACTTCATAAACTACTATCAACGACCTATGAACTTCATAAACTGCTATCAACGACCTATGAACTTCATATCAACGGTATTTAGTTTCTAGAGTAGTCATTCAGATCTTTTGTAGAGTAACCAAGTTCTGTTCATAGAGTAAACATGCATGAGAGTGTAGAAAGTACAACAGCTAATTAGCCGAGTGAGTTCATGTGTTTTGAATGGAATTCTGCTCGGTACGTGCGTCACGTTCCTCGCTACCTCACAGAGTTTCCGCTGTTTTTGTCAACTGCGCGGCTGGAACAGCTGCAAAAGAAGTGTCCCACGCTCAGGCTTGAACATAGTTCTTCAAGTTATGAAAACCAATTGAACAAGCTCGCTGGAGTTTGAGAAATGTTGAATTCCAACCCTGGCGAGCTACACGGAATTCCGACTTTGGTTTAAAATTTCATTAAAAACATGAGAAAATGATTTTTTTTTGAAAAAGATGAAATGATTATCTACTCAGTTTAATTCAGGAAAAAAGCGGCTATACAATATTCCCAAGTTATTCGCTCTTTTTCGGTCTCGAAATCTATCATTGCAAAATTTTTCAAAATTTCCTCACGAAACTGTGACTCATGGAACGTGGGCGGCAAGTAGAACCCTCCAGAACGTTATAATTTCGACTTTTCGTTGAACTACCTCATAATGTTTTTTGTTCATGTCTATCCGTCTTGCTCGATGATCTCAACTAGGTCTCGAATGAAGAGGCCTATGAAGAGGCGATGGTCTTCAAAACATTTCGTGGACCGGCATTGGACCGTAGATAGGCGACAGTCGTCCCGGGCATGTGTCGCCCAATTACAGTCCAATGCCGGTCCATTTACAGTCCATCTGTCGCCCGGTCCATGTGTTGCCTGGTCTATCTGTCGCCCATACGCAGTCCATCTGTCGCCCATTTACGGTCCATGTGTCGCCCGGTCCATCTGTCGCCCATTTACGGTCCAATGCCGGTCCACCAAAAGTTTTGGAGGGTGTCGGCGATCCGAACCTCATCCCTGCCTCTAGACACCCAAGTTCGGTCCAATTGGTGTTTTTTCTTTTTGCACTTTCTAGAAGATAGTGGTGACGGGTTTGCATTACGAAAATAGAATTTAGCATCTTGATTACTCTTTTCTCACTACGATGACGAGCATTTCTAGTATAAAAGACATGACTTCACTATTCTTAAGAGGCAAGCTCCTGAAATAGTTGGTTTGCTCAGTGGTGATTTCTAGGTTGAAACGAAAATTATAGGTTTCGCCGGCTGGCCATAATAACACGAGTCGGGCGAGAAGAAATATCGATTTCACTACCTTTTTTAGTAGCTGACGTGATGATATCTCTAATTACCATGTAGGCGATCCAGGTTCGGTTCCCAGCAGTGTTCGATTTTTGCGGGAACTCATAGTTCGGGTTAGAAAATGTTTTTTGAGATCTAATAATATTTGTTGAATTTTGTTTGTTTTTTTTCTGGAATATTAGTTGGATTCATTTTGTTGAGTTTGATCGTACTTTTACATTTCATTCACCATTCCCGTATTTCTTGAATTATCGATCGATACTGGCTTCTTAAAATGTGATTTTTCGATAAAGCAAATTAATCAGCGATTTTTTGAGGTCTTTTAGAACTTCTGATCTTTTCCGACCATGAAATCGACGCCGTTGACGTTTTTCTCGTAGTAGAATCGCCATATATGCTCATAAATTGAATCGACACGGGCTTAAAACCTGCCAACCACGGAGCTTCTCTCTCTCTCTCTCTCTCTCTCTCTCTCTCTCTCTCTCTCTCTCTCTCTCTCTCTCTCTCTCTCTCTCTCTCTCTCCAATCCTATTCAAATCATGTTTCCCCCGTTTTTCTGTACTACTTTCCAGGTACTGGACATCGAAAACAATGTGCTTTGCTCGCTGTTTTTTTAGGTCTTTTGGCGCCCCCACAACATGATAACTCACTTCCTGCCTAGTGTCCGACTTGAACTGGTTACCCCATGCCTATCTTGGCTGAGCTGTGAGTAGGAACAGTATTGGTTGAGGAGAATTGAGTCGATTTCTCATTTGCAGTGGAGGTTTCTAATTGTTTGAGACTATTGCTACGTTCAAACTGCCTGTAGATTGCCAAGTGGTTGAACCAGGCGTTTTCAGAATGTATACTTTGGGTTCGACTCCGTTCTCGGTTGTTTTCGTCGAGTTGAAGCAGGCTTAGGCTTGGCATTGGTGCATTTAGGCTTTGGCCATTAGGCTCAGGCTTAGGCCCGAAATCCTACATGGTTAGAACCTGCAGAACCCCGAGTTCGATCCTCTCACCGTTTTTTTTGCATTTTCTCACACTCCCCCAGAGCCACCGAATTCATTGTATGCTCTAGTTTGATCGCCTTCTTGTGTTTCACTAAAAAAAAGACTCAATTCAGTTGGTCAAATGTGATATTGTAGCCGAACATTTGATCTACAACTGCAAATGCTTTTGGATGACAGTCACACCATGTAACTTTATATTTTTCCACACAGCCATGTTATTGTTGTCATCACGACCATGAATCCTGGATGTAGTTGATTATAGATGGTGTTTTCGCCTTCTTCGACGTTCCATCATTTTGTACGATGCTACATAGGCCACTCCCCACCAGTTCCATCGTATGGGATCATTTTGTATCTGGAACCGTACCGACAAGAGATCATGAATCAAAAATGTCTACTGTTCCTAGTTTGGCCGATGTTTCTCGCAGTTTTCGAACAGATAATTGTATGTAATGTCTGTTGGACCCGCGGCAGGTCAGCGATTATCTTTTTTTCATTAGAATCATTAGAAATGGTATACTATTAAAGTATCGATAAAGGTTCATCGAAGCCGAAAAATCAGATCAAATCGATGAATCGATAAATGAATGTTTCTCGAATGGGAAAACATCTATAATTTTTCAATGTAATTGATTTGTGAAAATTGTGTGGTAAGTGATTTATATGTATCAGCTTTGTGAAGTAGTTTTTGCAGTTTTGAAGAAGTAAAAATCTTAGCTAGATGGAAATTGCTAAGTTATGGATATTTTCGAACCCTGAAAAATCGATTTCCATTCTCTATACCCTGAAGAAACCCCCGCCATGAAAAATGATCCATAACCCTTCATTCAGCTTCAATGACCCGAATGTCCTATGATAGCTTATAACTTCAATGGTGATACTTTGTTTGCTGTTTCGTAACGAAATCATGTGGCTGATGACGTCACGAGATGTTCCCCATTTGGTCTATATTCACGTAATGATGTGCTCCGGTGATGTTTATCCCGCTCGCCTATTCTCATAATGGGATAGTGTTCACATGAACTTGATGATCACCTGTTAGATCTTGATTCTGACTTCTGCTTGGAAAATTACATTTTGTGAAAAAATGAGAAAATTATAATTTGAAAGAAAAAAAGACAGTTTATATCTCTATAAACTGAATACCGTTGATATGAAGTTCATAGGTCGTTGATATCTACGGCCTATGACGTTGATGTGCTGTAGATATCAACGACTGATGAACTTCATATCAACGGTATTTAGTTTATAGTGATGATGAACGAATATAAAACATTCCCGTTTTTGTACGATCTTTATTCACTTCCGACTTCCCTTTTTCAAAATTTTACTTTCGCGCACCGAAGGTTCCCATAGGTGTCATACTTGACCTTTTATGATTCTTTGACATGAGAATGGATGACGTTGATAGCTTTCTCGTAGAAATCACAATCTTCATGTTTTCTTCATTTACACTGACTATAAAATCATTCTGCTAATCGATAATTTGTACTCAATCCGAAAACTTCATTCTCTGTCGATATTAACGGAATCAACAATTTCAATCAGATTGACAAAAATCATAATTATTCCACCAAAATGACATCATGTTTTGCTTTCTGAATATCAGATATAAAAAAAAAGTCCATGTCAATTTAAATTTCAAATCATTCTCCAAAATGTTGGATGGAACGACATTGGACAGTAAACGGGCGACAGAAGTCTAGGAAAACCGATCCACTGGACTGGTATCGGATCGTCTTTGTATTCAAATCTGGTAACCTTTATACTTTTCAAGTTACAGTAGTCTTATTACAAGGTTTAGCTTTTCTCATGTGGATATTTTCATATTTCTGAGAACCGGCATTGAACTGTTGCCCGTTTACAGTTCAATGAGAGTCTACCAGAGTTGCACGGAAGTAAAATTTTTCAAAACGGAAGTCGGAAGGCGGAAGTTGGAAGTCGGAAGTAGAATTTTTCAACGGTAGTCGGGAGGGCAAAAAAGTTGGAAAAAACCCAGAGATATTGTATATTCGTGCATTCACAACAGGTGATAGGTCAATTCCATACTGAATACAAACGATTTCACGGTTTTTTCGTCATTTTTCACGAAAATTTTTTTTGACGGAAGTCGGAAGTAGAATTTGTTAAACGGAAGTCGTAAGTCGAAAAGCGGAAGTCGGAATTCAGTGCAACTCTGGAGTCTACCCAGATAGCGACAATATGGCGACGTACTGACAACAAATGAATGATTTTGCCTTTTTTTCGCCTTGTCACCGGTACGTCACCGTGTTGTTCCATTTGGTAGGCTATACCGAATGGCGGGAGAAAGGCGACAAATTTATCATGGAGAGAATTTTACCCATTCCCGTGGCTTGAAGTTTTATCTGGACTGAAGGTGGCATGTGATCAAGCTGAATCACGTTCCCACCAAAGTACATCTACCAACGTACTTTCTCATCTTGTCCGTCTACAATTGACTCATAGTAGTTTTGCCAGAGTCCAAGGCTTTGTAGTAGAAAGTTTTGGTCTCGGTGAGCTCATTGCTCATGATACTTGTGGTACAATATCAGAGATTCACAAGTAATTTTGAACAGATTTCCCTGCAAGAGGTATATAAATTTACGATCCTTTTATCGTGGGAAAATTACTCGTTATAGGTTGATTTTTTGGTCAGTCGACCTCCTGTGTTATAGTTATCATTGATTGATTTTTTAAAAAGCCGTTTTTCCAGCTCGGTATTGATTTTATGTCAATTCCGTTTCACATCCTGAGCTCATTATCGATTTATTTTAGTCAGTCTACACCACCGCCTCCTCTAACTTCGATGAATCCACCAAAAACATTATTTGAAAAAAAAGTTTTAATCTGAAAATTGGTGTTCAAAATTGGTGAGAAACGATGGTGACTAAGTACGCTGTTTTCATGAAGTACAAATTTGACTTTTTTGCGACGACACGCTACGATTTTTATCGCTGTACGAGTACAACCGATGCCGGTTACGGTAGTAGGTCAAAAACTCAAGAATTGGATTACTGTAGTAGGTGAAGGGCAGGTTATTGTAGTAGGTCAGAAAAATATCACTGTACCAGCCTATAAACTAAGAATGCTTTTTACAAACTATTGATAATGGGTTACTGTAGTTCTTCAAGGAAGGGGTTACGGTAGTAGGTCAAAAAGTTGAGACCCCAAAAAGTGTCATCGATTCGGCATGTACCAGTGTGCCGTTTCACTAATGAACCAAGATGACTAGGCTTTGTCTAATGGCTTAGTCTTACTCTTCCTTCTCTTCCAAATTCCTATCCAAAGTTTCCATCATGATTAACATCTTGGGTGGTCTGATTTTAGCAGAAGAAAGAGAGAAGAGTTTTCACTATAATCGTTATTATCTAAAAACACGAGAATTATAAATTATTATTCAGATTATTAACGTCTTAGGCGGTCCACATAGCTTCCTCTACCTGTAAAAAAAGTCTGGCCTCCGTAAATCGGGTACTTAGTACCGTAGCAGTTTCGCCTTGAAATACAAGAACGATTTAAGTAATGAGCCTCTAATTTCAATGGACTGGAAGTAAGAATAATAATTTAAATCCACAAAGATATAACTGTTCGTTGTGAGAATCCCGACCCTACCGTACTCATTCTGCAAAATTGAGATTAGAGTGCGTTTGAAAACGGCCATGCTTCTAGCGATATATGTGTGGTCCGTTAGAAATCATAACCGAAGAACCCCCATCATTTTATATTGCTGACGTCTTTTCCTAAGTGATGACTAGGAAAATGTCTCACAGCATTTTGACTATAATGTTCCACAAGTGGTGATTCTCCTTGCAAAATAGTAAACAAGTGTGTGAATCTGATTCAGAGAGAACATATTTTTACTCACTAAAAAAAGTTGTTTTCATAATATTTTGACTGGAAAACAGAGTAATTCAGTGTGTATTTTCTGTAGTTTCTGAGAGTTAACTATATTGTGAAAGTTCGATTCTCACAAGGTTTTTATAGTGCTTTACATCGTGACTTTGTAATATCCGCTCTTTTTTCATTAAAATTCTAAATTTGGAACAAAGAAACAGATTATCAAAAATCAATAATACTCTAGTAAGTTTGAATTTGAACAAAGTCACGATTTATCGATTGATATCGATTCAAACCAACTTCGTAATCCCGTTATTTATATTCTTCTCAATATTCCATCTCCGCCGGAAAACCCAAATATATAGAATCGTACAATTAGAAACGGGTGATTATCCTGCTATTCATACGTCAAGAAAGCATTGGAACGCGAAAAAAGAACCCCGAACAGATTAGAATAAGTGAATAACAATAATCAGTTATCTCTCTCTCTCCCACACCTACATTTTTACCTTTTCTCTCTTTCTCTGACACCTCTCGCCTCTTCTCTTCTCTCTCACCACTGTCAGACTTTTGAAACAAGCCACGCCCCCTATCAAGCTCGCCGGCTACAAAACACGATCATTCAGATTTCAGACTGACTTCCCGCGGTAGCTAAACGATGCGCGGAAGCGTACTGCAGCAAGCACATCGGCCTGTCTTTGACGCCTTCACCATTGGTGGGTTTTTTGTTGTTCGTCACCAATAGGAAGGGGCAAATCACCAGTTCAGATGGTATCTTTGCGCCAATTGAATAGCCAATCGCTCGCCAATGCAATTGGCTAATGAAAAGAGGATAGCCAACCGTTAGCCAATGATTGGCGATTTGTCCATCCCTAGTCACCAAGTATGATATAACAGTGGCTGTGCGGAATTCTTACTTTCTTTCCGGAAATCTTTCTCTCTGTGATGATTTTTATCGAAAAAGTGAAAAATAGAATTTTTTAAAACTTTATCAAAGAAAAAACACTATATATTTTTTAAACCATAGCACTAGCCATGGATCAATTTTTCTCGTTCAATGTCGAAATTACTGTGAGAAAAATAATAATGATTTATAAATCATAAAGAAACGAGGAAGTGAACATTTCGTGGAGAGAGAGAGAAGCAGGCAGGCAGACAGAGAGAGAGACATAGATATTATTAGTCTATGGATATCTTTGTCTTTCTCTCTCTCTCTCTCTCTCTCTCTCTCGAATTCGACTTTTTTCTCACTTTCACGACGAAATTTAACACGGAAAAAACATTACCGATTTGGAATTCTGTTCGACTTCTGTTTTTTTCCCGTAAGCGACGTTCCAAAATCGCCCCATTAACATGATTCTGAGAAGCGAAAAGATTGAAAAATTTACATATTTAGGCTCAAACGGTAATGGAGCAACCGGTGGCCGTACTGATCCGTTCACCATTCGACCACAATCATCGGAGCCTCAGGTATCACTTTTACAAAAAAAAACATCGATTTTTCAGCGAGCGCTCAAAAAATGATAAGGGTGGGTGTGTCAACCCAATAAAGTGTCTTTCCAGTAACCACGCCCCTTTATCTCAGAAGATCAAAATTTAGGGTACTGTAACATCCACATAAAATTAATGGCATCTCATGGGGCAAGGATAAAAATAGATTCGTATAGTACATAAAAATTTGATATGATTGTTTTCGCCCAATCATCTCAGGATAAAAATTCATATGAGCGTTGTGTCCACCATTTACGAGCTTTCCTACATCCTTGTGAGTGAGAGAGTGTGTACAATCTCTAAACGCAGGCGCGCGGTGAGAGAGTGGTGAGAGAAGAGAGTGCAGATACGTCATATACACAGAAGGTTGTTGTACATCACTCTAACACAAAGTTCAAATCAGCCATCATCTCATGACCACAGCATAGAACGCGAAGTTTGTGAACTAGATAAGCTCATTAGTGCCCGGAAAAAGTGTTAGTCATCATGTTAACTTTCAGTTCGACGGACCCCCAGCAGCAACGATCGCGGCGTGGACCGAAGAGTCGATGGACGATTCTGAGAGGTATTTTTTTGGTTTCCTTCTTTCTTCTGACGTAGGCGAGTAATCCATCACCCCTTTTCATGTTATGAATAGATGCCGGATTATCACTCTCATTCATTTTGTGAATATGAGGTGTTAAGAATTCCCGAATCAGCTAATTTTTTGGGGTATCGACTTTGAAGATCATTTTTTTATCAATTGCTTTTCTACAAATATCGATTTTTGTTTTCATTGACTCCGCCCCATTCCAGTACATCACCACCAACCGCGCAAGCTCAGCGTCAAGCACCGCAACCACCGCCTGTCTATCCTGTCCCATCATCGACCCACTTTGGAGATTTCAACGGAGTTTTGCGCAACGGCTCGTCAATGATCTTCACGGCTCCAAACTGTGCCCAAGAGTACGAAAGCCAGCGACGGCCAGGCACCTCCTGGATGCGCGGAAGGTGAGTGATGGAGAGAGAAAGAGAGAGAGAGAGAGAGAGAGAGGGAGAGAGAGAGAAGGGATGAAAACTTTCCAGAGAGCCCGTCAAAGCAGCCGGAGACGTGTCCCTTACCGGTCCACAACTGGTACCATTCCTGTTCAAAGCTTGTCTTCGCTTGTCCGAAGTCAAGTGTGAAGGTGTCCAAATGCGCCTTCGTCAGCTGGAGCAACGTATCGGAGATAACCAGCTCGATGAGCCGTGCATCAAAAAGTTGAACTATGTGGTTGATGGTGAGTATGTCAAAGGTCTTCCGAGTTCGAACCCCGTCGCCGGTTTTTGCTTTTACTCACATACTCTTCCAGCTCTCGACCGCGGAGCTTACGACGAAGCGTGGCAACACTACGAATCTATGAAGGCTTCCTTCCCTGAAGAGGTAAATTAAAAAAAAAAAGAAAACTCAATAATCCCCGTAAATCTACAACATGCATACCGTAACGAGTAACATTCCAGATGTCCCTGAACTGGTCACACGGCCTGAGACTGCTCATACGAGAACTCCTCCCAAAACAGCGAATCTCGCGAGTTGGATCTGCCGGAGGACACGTTAGAGCTCAATGATGTAGCTCATTCCCAAAAAGTACCCATTTAAGATGAAACATTTCTTTTTTAAGAACAAAAATCGCTCTACTTTACCGTTATGGGTAAGTTCCTAAAGAAATGTATCGTAGTTTATGAAGGCATCGACCAAAATCTTGTTTTTCTTCAGTTCTGCAGATTTTGACCAACGGAAATGGCTCAAAACCGAGAATTTCACAAAATATAGTGTTCGTATGCTTTTGGACGATTCCCGTAGACCCCCGCTAACTGCCCATCACGCCATTTTGTAACAGTATTCCATTCGACTACCATTAAAAAATCATTTTCCGCACCCAGGTAAATATAGACTGATCTCCGACACGATTATTGATCTCTTTGAACATATCGATTGAAATTTCCTTTATTTTTCCCCCGACTAGCAGCATAGCACACAAGTATGTCGTGAGGACGAGCTCGACTTTCCGAAACCGAGAGCATACGGTAGGTAAAGTAGCCGCCAAAGGGTACTGTAACTCCTCCACCAACGCTACCCGGCAAAACGGATCGATGCTCGCCCTCGAGATGCACGCTCATGGATTTGCTTTTTCTGCTACTACTCATAGATTTTGAATAAATAATTGCGTAAAAATGTATTATCGATTGTTGTTGTCAGTTATTGTACTGTGAACATATCTTGCACCTTTTTGAATTTTGTGGCGCAGTGAATTTGGTGGAGTTTGCCGCGGTAGAGGTTGAGGGTTCGAGTCCTCCCCGGAGTGGTTGATTTTTGTCTTTCTACACTCTCTCCCTCCACTCACCATCTTCCAGAATGCACTTTTCACGTGTTGTATCCGGAAACCTCAACGTTCGACACTGGAATCGAAAAGTCTGGGAGATCGGATATAGAGGACCAGTACTCCCACAACAGAAAGCGTGAGATTTTGATTTTGTGAGCAAAAATAAAATTCTACGCAAAAAACCCTATGGGTATATGTGGCCGACCTCTGGCGAGTTCCGTTTTCTTTTGTAACCGAATAAGAATAAAAATGATTGAGAAGTTAAAAAAAGAAGTAATAAATACGTATGATTCGAGAAATTATTCATGCTCAGGAAAAAAATGCCGAATTCACATTAAAATTTTATTCAAAAACAGACATTCCACAGAGCACATATCTAGCAAAAAGTCTGACCGATTTCAAACGCGCGCCAGTCGCATTTTTGTAAAATGAGTACGGTAGGGTCGGGACTCTCACAACGAGCAGTTAGATCTTTGTGGATTTAAATTATTATTCTTACTTTCAGTCCATTGAAATTAAAGGCGCATTACTTGAATCGTTCTTGTATTTCGAGCCGAAACTGCTACGGTACTAAGTAACCGATTTACGGAGGTCAGACTTTTTTACAGGTAGAGGAAGCTATGTGCAGAGTATCACTAGAGATAAAGAAATGACGAATTTAACTATATTGAATTTTTCACTGAAAGTGATATCTGGACGTTTTCAACCAGACGAAATTTGAAAAAATCATATTAGTCAAAAACCGGTCAAATTTCGTCGAATTGATGAAAATGATATTTTGCAGAACTGGCCGTCCAGATTTCCCAGTGTCACCAGACACCGTGAACGTCCTGCGAGAAAGACTCGCGAGGGAAATGAACGTGATGAAGCTTCTAACTGTACCGTACACCACCAAGGTACCGTAGTGTTTTGTAGTTCAGTTCAAAACATGCAGTTCAGGCGGCCGATCAAGACTATCTCCGTACAAAGGGAGTGAGCTCGAATGAAGAACTGGCAAAGAAGCAGTTTGACGAACTGGAGGCGAAAAGAATGCCAGGAAAGGTATTTTTATAGATTCGTTTCAAAATTCGTGGTGCAGGGGATTTGGCGGAGTTTGCTGTGCGAGAGGTCCAGAGTTCGATTTCCACCCGAAGTGGTTGTTTTGCATTTTCTGCTTGGAATGATTTATGAATAGGATTTTTGCGAAGTTTGATGTTCTGAAGGCTGCGAGTTCGGTCCTTGACGGGAAGGATCAATTTTTGCTTTTTCTGTCTTTCAGATTCTGAGAACACGCAGAGTGTAGTTCAATTTCTAAAATCAAAACTTTACACTCTGAGATCTGGATTATAAAGTAATCGCGCTCGACTGCAAAAATCGTCTCAAATATAAACTTCCAGCCAAAAAGAACCGAAGGAAGCAAAGCAGCACTTAGAAAACGAGGAAACGTCGGGAATTTGCTTCACGAGAATCAGACGGTCGAAGATTCTCTGAAAGATCTGATCCGAAGAAGCCGGTGGGATTGAAAAAAGCGTTGTTTTGATTTGTATGTGGTCTGTTTTGTTCTAAAATTGTCGAAAATATGAACGGTATTGATTTGAAAAGAGGAAGGAGAAAAATTTCACTGTAGTTGTTCTGGAATTCTTTTCACTGCTCCAATCAAGATCACAATATCGATTTTTTGCAATCAGATCATCTAGCCTTTCCGTTGTACATTTTTAGTTCTAGATTGAGATAAAATTTGTTGTTTTTGATCGAACAAAAAGATTACAATTTATTTACAAAGAATGCGTAGATAGTAAAAAACGCGTAACTTTACAAAATCAATCGATATCTTCTAGCCCGACGTGCTGCTCATACTAGGGTTGTAGTACAGGTTGGAGTTGATTCCGTACCCAGCACTTGTTTGATAACAGCATGAAGTGCTGGTTGAACTGCAACATGATCCAGCCGCGTCAGAATAAACTCCGGTGGAGCCGTATGGTGAGCTGCTGGTGTATGTTGAGACTCCACTGCTGGTGTATGGAGTGCTTGACACGCTGTCATAGAAGACTTGTGATGGGGTGGAACTACCGTATGATGAAGTACTGTATGGGTAGGAGGTGGAGGCGGAGTAGTAGGCAGCCGTAGAGTAACCTGAAGTACTGCCACCGGTAGAGTAACCTGAAGTACTGCCACCGGTAGAGTAACTTGAGGTACTGCCACCGGTAGAGTAACTTGAGGTACTGCCTCCAGAAGAACTACTCGATCCAGAAGTCACCGGGTACCCGGCATTAACCCCAAGAACATCGTTGAAGTACTGAGAACTGTCGACGTTCTGATACTGAAGGTTAGAAGAGTCGTACTGCTGACCAGTAGGCACAGATTGGGTTTGAAAGATGACGTCATCAGATTGAGAAGGCTGAGTGGAGGTACCACTACTGCTACTATAGGTATCGTCGTACTGCGCTCCCCCGGAGTAGCTGTTAGATATGCCGTTACAAGTAGTGCAGCCCGTACTACTGCTCACATCGTAGTTTTGACTACTCATTGGAGTTGTATTCACCACCTCGTAGATTTGACCCTGAGTCGTGAACTTGGGGTTCACTGTTGTGAAGCTGGACTGTGGTGGGTAGATGTTGATCCCTCCTGAAGAGAATGTTTCTCTCTCTTTTTCTCACTCTCCCTCCCTCTCTTTCTCTCCTCTCTCTCTCCTCTCTCTCTCTCTCTCTCTCTCTCTCTCTCTCTCTCTCTCTCTCTCTCTCTTCATTTTCTCACATTCAAAATCAGTTTTCATCCGAATGACATCTTGTAAGTCGTTAGTTGCTTCAAACATTCCAGTGCATCTTCATTATCTTGTGTTGTGAAAAATTACTGTAGGAACATTTATTATCGTACAACGTGAGAAAAACATGCAAGTAATGGATATGAACATGCTGATACCTCAAACGTGGGTAATTGAACCGGCCCAAAAATTAAGCCTTTCCGAAAGTTTGTCTACTGAAAATGGCACGGCGTTTTCTACCATACTGGCTCTGTGAGTTGGTGTTGGTCAGCCCCTGGGAGTACTGTAGGGTGTTGTAATCGCTGGTGCTACTAGCAGCGTTGGTGTTACTGTAGCTGCTACCGTACCCTCCGTTACTGTAACCGTAATTGCTGGTACCGATAGCGGTAGAGTTGCTAGAGGTGCCTTGTTGCGCTGGGGTCTCTGGTGGTGGGGACGGTGTATAGCCGAGGTTGTCGAAGAACGCCTTGTTCAACGCCTGCGTGTCTAGGATTCGCTGCTTGTTGGTGTACTTATCCCCTTGATAGTCGGGCAGATATCCAGGAACGTTACTGGAGTCCGAGCTGGTACCAGAACTGGAGTACGAGCTTGAACCTTAAGTTACCTATTGTCGTCAGATATGACGTTGAGTCTGCATTTTTCTGTCAAATTCGCCAGGAATAAAGCTAGCATGAGTTGAAATTGGAACGATTCTTAAGCGTTTGGGTTTATGTCGTCAGATATAACGTCGAGTCTGCGTTTTTCTGTCAAATTAGGCAGGAATAAAGCTAGCATGAGTTGAAATTGGAACGATTCCTAAGCGTTTTGGGTATTTTCGTCAGATATGACGTCGAGTCTGCGTTTTTCTGTCAAATTAGGCAGGAATAAAGCTAGCATGAGTTGAAATTGGAACGGTTCCTAAGCGTTTTGGGTATTTTCGTCAGATATAACGTCGAGTCTGCGTTTTTCTGTCAAATTAGGCAGGAATAAAGCTAGCATGAGTTGAAATTGGAACGGTTCCTAAGC